>JACEFZ010009872.1:0-154445 GCA_014155875.1 Cepaea nemoralis
TTTCAACCCCAATAATTTGGCTAAAAAATTTCCCCTAAAGGGGGGGCCTGGGTAAAAAAAAAAGGAAAAAAGCCCCCAAAAACTTTTTAATCCTTCCCCTTAAATTTGTAGGAACTTCCTGAATCTGCTACCTTCTGTACCTCATGTCTGTAAACCCTTTTCATTCTTGTCCACTGGAGAATTATCATCCTGTGGCTAGATATAAATGTGTTCACCATGTTTATCCACCTCAGGTGAGGATGACGGTGTTCGCAGATTGTCATGATCCAGAGGTGCAGAACATTGCCCAATAATTTACAATGGCTGTCAACCTAGAGACTGTTTAGACTATTTGTTTTACAAATCCTTGAGAAATGTTCCAGTACCATCTGGGGTATTTATTACAGAAACAAGAGCAGGCTAACTGATGGGAGGGCTTAGTGGCCAAATGACTGAAGTCATCTCTGAACATGAGAGTTCTTATTTCTAATGTTGAATATGAACATTATCTCAATGT
Organism: Cepaea nemoralis; assembly: GCA_014155875.1. Classification (NCBI taxonomy): domain Eukaryota; kingdom Metazoa; phylum Mollusca; class Gastropoda; order Stylommatophora; family Helicidae; genus Cepaea; species Cepaea nemoralis. The sequence continues at coordinate 497 of JACEFZ010009872.1, forward strand.
CTTGATGTATTTCATATATGTCATAATGCATCACTGGTTACTTCCACAGGTTTTTTTATTTTGATTAATAAACCAAAATTAACTGTTCCTGCATTTTTCTGTCAGTCCATTGTGGTGTGACAAAACTTTTCATTATTATCTATGTGTTTAGTTAATGTAACTACTCCACATAAGGGTAGTATCTGGAACTACAGGTGACTGGGTAAACTCTAATAGACAGCTAAATTCTGTCCTATTGTAATCTCCCAGGTTCCAGGTTACTCAGAAAAGGGAACTTTACATTTTATTAATTCCTGTGACCATTTCACCTAAAAGGGAAAATGATCATAGGTGGGGGACTCTCGAGCTAATTAAGTTTCTCTTTTCGGGAAGGAAGATTTTGGAGGGAAGAAATTAACTTTCCTGGGAAAGCCCCCCCCCCCCCCCCCCCCCCCCATCCTTGTATTAAGTAGCAGCCAACAATAGCAAACAGATGTTAAAATACTGATATAACCTATAACGAAAGGAATTATAATACAACAACAATATACATATGGTTTTAAAGAAACTATGGACTATAATTAGAAATTAATTCATTTTTTTAATGAAGTAATGGTAGGTATAGGAACAGTTAAAAGAAGCAACAATAACCAGTTGATACCAAACATGGTAGGCTCAATTGCATTATCAGTAACTAAACACAGCATTAAGAAAAACAATAATATAAACAACAAATAAACTAAGGATGAGCTTAGTAAATGTAATAACAACTGTAATGATAAGAGTAGGCAATAGGGACGGAGTAAGTATTGCAGATTTCGCTAGCGACCGATGGAATGAAAGACAATGGCGAATAGGGACCCTGTCAGACACCCAGAGGAAATAATAAAATCTAAAACGCTCGTATAAAGGACTAAGACAAGATCAAACCTTAATTATACTGAGGACGCACCTTGAACGGTGTTGAAAGTGTTCTTCAAATGTCAGACGAACGAGAGAACAGACCCCTCTCTGCATTTTCGATCAGCTGCAATGAATCGCCAACACCCTCTACCCTGTATCTTCATGGTGCATTTAAAGTGATTGTTTCTTTCAGTCTGTCTCTGGATGTTATCTATCCACAAGTAACGTCTCTTCATATTGCATGCTTGCTCCACACGTCTTCTTCTAGCACATTCTTTAACAATGAAGTGTGGGCCCTGCTACGTCTTAAATGTTTTGATTGTCTAATCTTGATCTTTGTGTTAAATTCCAGTTTTTTAAATACTATTTTTTTTTTCCTTAAATACCACCCATATTTGCCTATACATTAACATTTAGAGAGCTTCAATTTCTTCAAAAGGAGCGGGTGTAGACCGACATAGATTACAACCGACGATAAACAAATTGACAAATGTTACAAACTCTGAGTATCTTGGCTCCATAATTAACAGTAGTGGGGAATGGTCAGAAGGAGACTACTTTCTTCTTCTAGCACATTCTTTAACAATGAAGTGCAGGTCCTGCTACTTGTCTAAAGTGCTTTGATTGTCTGATCTTGATCTTTGCTTTAAATTCCAATGTTCAATTGTGTGTTTTTTAATTTTAAATACCACCCATATTTGCGTATACAATCACATTTAGAATACTTCATTTCTTTCTAATTGAGCGGATGTAGGCCAACGTAGATTACAATCAACGATGAAACAAATTAACAAATGTCACAAACTCATGAGTATCTTGGCTCCATAACTAACAGTAATGGGATTTAATTTAGTTTAGTCGATGGATCAACATCACGGCACACGGGTGTAACCCATAAGTGCTCCGTTCTCCTCCTAACTCAAACCTGAGTTTGGAGAAACTCAGCTCAGTGCACAAACTCCGTAGCACTGGCGAAGATCCTGAAATACTTGGGTAGATTTTTAATCTAGAAATTTTGCCCGAGCAGCACCGTTAGGCTACTCTTTTTCTATTTCCAACTGCCAAGGGATTTTTTACGTGCACAACAATACACATGGGCGTCCGATCTCACTACCCAGAGACCAGGGGAAATTTTATTACTAGAAGTCCACGTGAAAAAATCCCGGTCCTCACCGGGGCTTGAACTCGGGACATCCAGCACTCGAGGCGGACACCATACCTCGAGACCACGCAACTCCCTTAAGTAATGGGGAATGATCAGGAGGAGACTACTGGTCAATGACCTAGCAGAGGTTATAGAGTATTAACAGCTGATGGTACACACCAGTAAGTAAATTCAAGTAAACCTGTTGAGAACTTGCATTTTTCTTGTGACACAATATGGGATCATTTTAGAAACTAATGAAGACAATCGGGAATTGTAAACTTAAATGTTACAGAAACACTCCTAAAATCCCATAGATCAAGAAGAAGAAAAGTATTGATATTCTTAACATAATAACAATAACACTGATGATTAAAATAAAACATACCTAAAATTTAATTAACTAAATGGGTGTATATAATTTTAAGTTAAAACAGAAAACCAATAGCAGTAATCGGTAATGGAAAACCGTTATGTTTAAAAATTTACACTGAAGATGTAGAATAATCTTTTACTAATACGTAAACAAGAAATAGGGCGAATAACCCGATGGCGAAGCTGCACTAAACAAAAGAAAGTCTAGTTCACAGAAAATTCTCAAAGATGTCGCCCGCAACGAATGGAAGGACACATAAAAACGATAATTGGTCGGTCAGAAACATTACAAATTTAGCTACAAAGGACCAAACTCAAAAGGAAACCATGATTAACACTTCAATTATAACCAACTCCGAGAAATCGGGCTGACCCAGGCAAAAACATACCATTTTCGGAAAATGAGAGAAAATAACCCAGAGACACAGAAATGGCTATAATAATTTTTTAAATATTGCAAAGAAGACACTCAAGTGCGATTAAGTGCAAGCTAGTAATGTTAGCAGGTAAAGAAGTACTGCAGGAAATTAAATAGCTGCTGATTCATTCTAGTGTGGAGAGGCTCTGGTATACTATCAACTCCGTAAAATAAATCATGGGATAGAACAATACAGGAAAAGTGCATAAAAACACATACCAGCATGCGCGCGCACACATAAACAGAGAAGTCATGTAGTCATGTAGCAAGAACCTGCTGTGGCTATGTAAAGTGCTAGGACCATCACATATTGTATACGTGAGTGCAAGTAATAATACAATAGATGGCTAGTCTTTTCCTCTAGTAGTGAATTCCGTGTGCAAGTATACGCATATTTCTAGAGAAGGAAGAGCATTAATATTACCTTTAATTTACTTATAGTGGTAATTGCTGTAGCGCAGTGGCTAGAATTCTTGTTTGCTGGTTAGTTGGCCATGTGTACGAATCTCAATCGCCGTGAATGTTTTTACAAACTTCTTTTTAAATGATCTGCGTTCCCATGTAGACTAAATCTTCAATTGGTACACCAAAAACGTCCTGGGAAGTCAAGATGACAAGACCGATTTTAAACCCACTTGTGCCGATTGGTCTATAAAAATGCAGGGCTAGTACTATGTACTCGATACGTCTCAACGCGCGCAATAAGACCCTTTACATATTGATCGATTTACTAACTTACTACAATGATTTATTGTCTTTCTGAAATTACTCCTAAAGAAACTCTATTTTTCTAAAGAAACATGATTTAAAACATTCGTCACACCTCCACCTCCCACCTCCAGGGCTGTCCAACGAGGGAGTTGTAGTTCCAACCCTGGGCCTCCAAACTCCTATTTGTGTTGCATTGATTTGTGCGACTCAGCGTTGAAATAAACATGTAAGGGAAACAACCAGTTTGTCGCAGTGATTTACTGTAGGCCAACGACTCTGCTTTTCGGGGGTAATTGCGCAGTGAGGTATACACCAGTAACGAGCATGGCCAGTCGAAGTACTGCAAACAAAATCTGCTTTTGAGACATTTTAAGAAAAAGAGATTGATTGGATTCACGTGCTGTGTTTTTTTTTGGTAAGTTTTATTGCAACGTCATATAGATGATAGCACGTGTATATGTCGTTTATAGCTAAATGCCTATGCTGATTCGAGTTTACATATCATATATTTAGTCACACTTAGTTGTAAAGCAATTATTAACATACGAATATAATGTAACAATTGTAATTATGTATCATCCCCAGTAGCTACGTAATAACAATTTTTACAGTATGTATATATCCATATACACTTAACAGTTCATCTTTGCATTTAGTGTTTAATGATTTTCCGTTATTTTAAATATGTTAGTTTATTAATTATATTAAAACATACACTGTTTACCTATTTATTGTTTTAATGATAAATGATATGTTTAATGCTATACTCATTTCAAATTATATTTGAAAATGCCTTTTAATGTTTCTCTGCAAACGGTCAGTTTATTGCAACTTTACAATATAGCTGATGATTACATATAAAATAAAATAATTACTGCTCCTTGATGCCATCTTCGCCTTTAAATAAAAGTAGTCCAGTGCCGGTCTTCGTGGCCAAAGGCTTGCGAACGTGGTTCGTGTGCCGGATACCAGGCGTTCGAAACTCACCTGTGACCGATTTGTGCAGCAGACCATGCCACGTTGTGTTATAACGTGCTGGTATGGGAGCCGGTCATTCAGAAAGCAATGGCAAACTACTGAACGTAACACTTGCCTGGTATATCAACAGCAGCTGAAAAATGCTGGTGTTGACTGCAACGTCCAGTAAGGGATACGCAATTAAAAAAAAAAGTCCAATGTAAGGTACTGCTGGCAGGGTGGGAAGTAATATACTTTTACATATTGTTGGTCACGACCCGACTCCATTCCTCGCCAACTTTCACGTTCATATACTTTCTAGAAAATGATGTTGATAACCTGGTACATTCAATGTGGTCTGTAAAATATTGAGCTAGCACCATATCAACAGACTCGGGAAACACAAAAAGGTCGTTAATTTCCTCATTTTTACCTTATTTTACTATTTTACAGAATTCTGTATGTTTATAATATTAATACGCTCAGGGGCGTGAAAAAGAGTTCTTTCTTTGAATAACGAAGACACAAACAATAGATTGCACGATTTATAGCCTGACACATTTCACTGCATGTCGTCAGGTACATACTACATAAATCACACAACATAAAGTGATTAAATAAATCTTTCAAGCTGAAATATACACATGTTCGCACAGTATTTTCAATTGCCTACCACGGTTAATTTAAAAAAAAAAAAGGTCGCAGAAGCCATCATCGTTAATCTTCATAGGCCTATTTGGTGTAAACAGAAAAACATGATAGACATTTTAAAATTACCGTGATAGACAAATGAAATTACTGTGTATATTTCATCTTGAAGGATTTATCTAGTTACTTTACTTTATGTTGTATCATTTCTACAGTATGTACCTGACGAGATACAGCGAAATGTGTCAGGCATATAAATCGTGCAATCTATTTTTGTGTCTTCGTTTTTACGTTCTTTCTTTACTTATTTTTACTTTATGTTGCATAATTTTGCATGTTTTTAACATCAATAAACTCAGGGGCACGAAATAGAGTTCTTTATTTACTTATTTTTTACTGTAATTCTTTTTATTGTTGTATACTAATAATATCGATAAACTCAGGGACGCGAAAATTGTCCTTTACTTATGTTTACATTATTTTATATGCTTGGGTAAAGCTAGCGAGCCTTTGAGATGTGGGTGGTCTTGTAGAAGAGTGCTAAAAAATTATTGGACAGTCAAAATTAGCAATCTGGACATTTTGAGGGAAGTAAGTCACAAAGACAACTTATCACAAACATCAGAAACAAGCACTCATTAATTTTGGCCACATTATGAGAAGGAACGATCTGGAGTTTTGACCTTTGATGTGCGATTCCTACCCAAAAGTGGTAATAAAAGCAATCCGTGCTTTGCTTCCATTTGTAACATTATATCTTTGTGAGTCAGGCTTTTCAGTCCTGTCGGAAGTGAACACGAAACGATGCCATGGATTAGATGTTGACAATTATCTCCGTTGTGCCCTTTCAAGTACTCTTCTGCGTATTTCAGAATTGCTAAGCACAAAACAATCGCAGTGTTCTCATTGATTAAAATCTTCATTTGGATGACGTTAATTACAAATCTACACTATCCTGGTTTTCTATTGACCGTTTTGTTTGATGAAGCACAATTTTGTGGCATTCTGGTGTTGTGTATTAAGCTACAATTCTTTGAAATTTTAACTGTTTTTTTAATTGTAATATGTTTAATTTGGTTTGTTAATAACATATTGTGAATATACAACAATGATTTTATTTAAGTTTTAATATCCATCAGCATATTCATTTGCCATTAAATGTATAAAACTACACTATAAAATTAATCTATGTATGTACATGTTATATACAAATATGGTAGAAAATAGGGATTTTCAATATTATAGGCGTGTTATTTTGAATGCACCGTTGAGAACCACTGCATTAGTAAGTAATAGACAAAAGGTTGGTAAAGGAACCCTTTATAACCCTTTAAGGTGCTTTGCAAAGATGTAAATTATATTTGTTTGTGGTCTTCAGTTTTTTGTTAAGTGCTACATAGAACCTATACTTTTGTATATATGTGTAACGTGGACAAACTGACAAGCTGAAAAACATCTAAGGGCGGTGGAAATCGGGATTCACAGGAAATTGAAAAATATTCCAGGAATAGACAGAACAACCAATGAGCAAGTCTTACAAGCAACACATGAAAACCGTAAAATGATTAAAGAAAATGGACGTAGACAGTCAAGATATTTTGGGAACGTTATGCAAAAAAACAAAACAACAACAACAAAACAAGAGAACTTGATGACAACCGGCAATATTAAGGGAAAACTGACATGGGGAAGATAGAGCTGTAAATATCTGAATGGCTTGGCCATATTGCAAGGTCGAGACAAGAACACAGAGCTGATCTACCACTCTGGTTTATGTTGTGAAACAGCGAAACATGACCGCCCATGCTTATCGGCATGGCAGATGGTAATGATTATTGTTTTGTCCAGATGTATTGTTGATAAAATACAAAACTACATGTTCATTTTAATAATCGTCTCCTTGGTGACATAAGCAGTTTCTCATGTGTTTTCTTGTACATGTGTCTTCTTCTTATAACCCATATTATATTTTTCATATAATCTGGTGTCGACTATTAAGTTACAATTTTTTGAAGTTTTAACTGTTTCATCATGCCTGTCCACAACCTTCTGTCTCTTGTGCTGCCTATAATTTCTTATGCCGACATTCCCCCCCCCCCCCCCCCATGCCACAACGTCAAGCTGTCCAGCATCTTCTCTCTCGGTCTCTCCCTGTCTCTCTTCATCTCCAACCTTACCGTTGTGATGACATACTCCAGCTTCCCTCTTCCTATGACGCGTGCAAAGAATGTGGATTTCTTTTTTCTGATGCGAATAGCCAGTTCTCTTTGTGAATTCACTTTTTTGAAGATATCTTTATTGCTCTTTCTATGTATTCTCTATGTTCTTATCATTTTGTCTATAAAACCACATCCCTTCAGCTTTCAGATAATTCGTCACTTGTGTGCTAGTTGTCCGCGGTTCTCTTCTGTTGCACCAGGATGCTCTCAATATAGCTCTTAAGAACTTTTTCTCTCTCTCTCTCCCCCCCCCCCCCCCCCCCACCTCGACCGGCAAAAATGCATTGCAGAGAATAATCTTCATCTTGTAAATATGCAGCCACTGTGTATTGTTTAGTTGTGTACCAGAGCACGATTCCATTGTTAATTGTGTACCACAGCACAATTACATTTGTTAATCGTGAGCCAGAGCATGATTTCATTGTTTATTTGTGTAGCAGAGCCTGATTGCACTGTTTAGATGTGTACCAGAGCATTATTGCATTGTTAATTGTGTACCAGAGCACGATTCCATTGTTAATTGTGTACCACAGCACAATTACATTTGTTAATCGTGTGCCAGAGCATGATTTAATTGTTTATTTGCGTAGCAAAGCCTGATTGCACTGTTTAGATGTGTACCAGAGCATTATTGCATTGTTAATTGTGTACCAGAGCACGATTCCATTGTTTCATTGCGTACCAGAGCACGATTCCATTGTTAATTGTGCACCACAGCAGGCTTTCATTGATTCGAATACATGAAACATGTTCCGTGGACAATGTGTAACCTCCAAGACAATATGTCTTTGTCGGGCCAGTTCGGCTGCGGTATTCCCAGTAGAGAAGCAAATGGCACCTCCAATTCTGAAACCACATTGATCTTGCGTGTTGTCCTCGTCACAGAAGAACATGTGTAATACTTGGGATGCAACATAACCTCGAAATTGTAACCGATTTAACCCAAAATAACTCTCCAGGCATGTAATAGTTTTTGCTCGTGTGTACGCTTACTAGCCACCGCGGTAGCGCAATGGCTAGCACGATTAGATGGTGCCTCAGTGGTCAGAGTGTTTCAATCACCATCGGGGCTAAATGTTGTTTTTAAAATATACTAGGCCTCCCAGGTTACCCAGCTTAGAATTGGTAAGCGGAAATGTATGGGAAGTAAAGGCGGTCTGTATAATATTGTCCACATTACGAAAAAGTGTTGATCGGTCTATAAAATATGGGCGAGCACCATTTATCTAATAGGCCTGAAGAGGAGTAAAAGGGTTCTCTAGTGCACTTATCTACCCGTCTGGAGATGTTGGCTTCAAACGACGGCTCTATCACCACGTATTCGTGCACACACGGTGTTCTGGGATCGACTCAGATCCGTTTAGTGAATACTGACAAATCTTCTGGTATGTTTACCAATGTCATACTACAATTTACCAACCTGTGCAGTTTGGTCATGAAAACACGGACCTAGGACCATTTCACTGATATGCAAAAACGACTTGGAAACGAAGCTCTCTTAATCTGTTTATAACTTTAAACACAAAAGCACAAACAATATGTTTCACGATTTATTGTTTGGCATATTTCGCTGCATCTCGTCAGGTGTATATTGCAGAGAAGCATATAATATGAAGTGAATAATACTTCAGCTGAAACACTTAAAACACATTGAGATCGACATTGTTCGACTGTGGAACATTCGTTATTCTCAAGGTAATTTCAAATTTTGAAAGCATTATTTCCGTTTGCAGGACATTGGCTGGTACTGCCTAATTGCCAAGGCCTCACTATATTTGAGCAATGGCTGACTGCTCGTCGAATACAGAATAAGAAACATTGTTCCTAAATATTAAACAAGTAGAGGAGTAAGGGAACCCTTTGCGTGCTTTCATGCGCCTTGGGTGTATAGTGCTAGGCCTATCATTCCATAGAATGTTATGTCGTCAGTATCCCATTGACAGCCCTTACTTTCCAAGGATCTTTCTAGTACCCATATCAGACTTAGTCGACATGGGAGCCTCAATCAATCATGTGCCATGCCGGAAAGCGTGGGCGGTCATGACTCGCCATTTCACTCGATCACCAGAGTCGTGGATCAGCTCAGTGTTTCTGTCTCGATCATGCCATGTGGCCAAACCATCCAGGTATTTACTTCTCGGTGTTCCCCTTGGTCTGTTCACTTCGATCTTGCCAGTTGTCACCAAGTTCTCCAATTCAGTTCTTTTCATAACATGTCCAAAAAATGTTGACTGTCTACGTCTAGTTTCTCTAATCAATTTACGATTGTCATTTGTCTCCTGTAGTACTTGGACATTGGTTGTTCTGTCTGTCCATGGTATTCTGTGCATTCTCCTCAGATACCACATTTCTGCAGCCATCAGATGTTTTTCAGCTTGACTTCTCATTGTCCAAGTTTCACATCCATACATAAGAACAGGCTCTATGTAGCACCTCAACACTTTTTTCCGGTTTCAATTTACATCTTTTTATTGGTCAGTATGTTTCTCATCTTGCTAAAGGCCACTTTCGCCATGGTGATTCTTGTTCTAATCTGGAGCCCAGGTACTTGTTTTTTTAATCTGTCTCCATGCGATGTCCAACACATGACCACGGGCAGCCAGACGAGCGTCTAGTCACCATGCCACCTCGGCGTCTTTTCTCATCGTCCTAAAACAAGTAGTGCCTGTCACAGCTGCGATAATGTCACTTATCTCTTTCCCGCAATGGCTACACTATAGAACTAATTGGGAATAAGAGCATCCAGGTCACACGACTGTTGATGCATATTGCCAACTCCGAGTAAAATAAGAGTGTGACAAGCGCAGAACGTTTCAGGGCAGGAAAAAAAGCTGGGAGCAGCCACCGTGGTGGAGTGTCGAGGTGGAGAAGGCTTGGGTGAATAAGCGTAGCGCTGTAAGGAGATGGCAAAATGCCAAGAAGAACAGAGCTGGTCATCCTAGTCCCTGCTTGCACTTAGAAAGAGAGATGCACACAAAAGTAAGCTATTTCACAAAACTGGTCAAGGTGGTTAAAAGCGAAAAATGGGCAGAGGTGTGTCAAAGAGTAAGCACAGACAAGTCACTGAAATTGTTCTGGCGACTACATAAAAGCATGAGTGGTGTAGTCAAGAATAAGAGCATTTCAGACTTCCAAGGTGCTGACCTCACCTGGCAGAGGACTGACGAGGACAAGGACAAAGCCCTCTTTGAACGCTACCTTGAGCAGAGCAACCAGACAGACATGGGAGGCCGAAATCTGGCCAAGGAGGTCACCTCAGACAGATGCAAGGCCCAGAACACTTCGGATGAAGACACAGTGACAGTGAAATAAATCAAGGCTGTGCTTCGACGATCAAAAAACAGTGCTTCAGGTCCTGATGGCATAAGATACGACGACATAAATAGGTGTACCGACAATGAGCTAGAGAAACTAGCAGACATGTACAACAACAGTATAGGGAGTGCTAGCATCAAGGAGGAATGGTTACACAGTTATCTGATTCCCTTGCCGAAGCCTGACAAAGACCACAAAAAAATTCAGGGATATCGAATTATAACCATGCAGAATATAATAGGGAAGCTGCTGGAGAAGGTAATTGCCAGGAAAATATCAAGCCAACTAGAGAGGCAAGGTGTTTTCCCACCTACCCTGGGTGGGTACCGTCCAAAAAGAGAAACCTGGACCAATGCAGCAGTCTTTGCCCATGATGTCTATGAAGGTTTCCACTCAGGCACTGAAACCGTTGCTGCAGCGATTGATCTTGAGGACGCATACAACAGAGTACCACTGGATTGTTTAATGTTTCAGCTTCTTGAACTAAACGTAAGTCCATTCCTCCTTAGTTGGATCGCTGCAGCCCTCTTCCAACGGAAAGTAGTTTTTAGATGTGGCAGTTGGACTTCGGAACCAACAACAATATATCCTGGCCTACCACAGGGATCACCATTATCTCCGGTACTGTTCAACTCCTACACAGTGAGAATCACCAGTGAGCAGATCACTGGAACCTGGCAGGACATTGTCATATGCCGATGATGTTTTAGTGTATCGTCAGGGTAAGGATAGAGAGGAGGTTGCTGTGTGTCACAAAATGAAACCGTGTGTTTATCCGGTTGATTATTACAGAGGATTTTCGGATTAAGCGGACGATCGACCAGCGACATCTATTTGTACTAACAGAGTAAACACAGTTGTACAGGTTACATCGTGTCAGCCCATATACACATTTGGTGGTGAGTGAGAATGAGTGGATACACCGAGTTGGCAGTTCATTAACAGTTGGAATCACATATATTGTCACCACGGAACAGAAGAGTGACAAGTTTGTCAACATTTGAATGCAGATGGAAGCCGTGAGATCACAGGGGCAGATGTAAAACGGAAGTACCTAGTACGGAAAACAGTGCATCTGTCAATTCTTGGTTTCCGGAACATCAAGATGATTGGCAGCTTGGTATCGAAACTCTTTGTTGGGAGTTTACAGAAACTAGCTGGCTTGTTTTGAGAATCTAGGCAATTACTGACAACTTTGACAGGATTTAAGCCAGGAAAATAGTTCTTGACAGGGGATGATTTGCCACTGTGCCACCTGTGTGGGGGAGTAAAGGATAACGTCACGTGGACAACTTTGGTAGTTTGCCATATAAACTCGAGTTGAGATCAACTAGGGTGGACTTGAATAATGCTCTAGACAGAGGGCAGGGCACTGCAGTGCCAGTGGAAATAATATCTACCGTGTGTTAATTAGTGACTTAATTTTACACGTGCCTATATGGCAGATGTAGATATGATTGATAGGACTGCAGTAGTGCCATTTAAGGTATAACCTATTAATATATATTCGTTATAATTACTTTAGGCAGTAGCCTTGTTAAACTATAGTGTGATGATTAGCACTGTTAGTGGAAACTAGCTAGAGTAGTGAAGTGATACTTGGCTCTGTTAGCTAGAATAGATTAGTGAAGTGTTGATAAGCTTTACTAGTTGAGTAATGAAGGATAATTGGGATCTTCCCGTAGGTGTCCCTGGTGGGCGGGGTTCCGCATTCTGTTTGCTGATATTTTTTCTTTGTCATAGCCTGATTCGACTCTAGGTGGGTAGCTAATCTGCTCTATGACTAAGTCTAGTTAGCTAAAGATCATTAAGCAAGGTGATAGGCTTACACTCAGCCGAAGGGATCAGTGACTAGTACTATCACCAGATGTGTTGTTTCTATCCTAGGTTCCCTACCAGATCCAAGGAAACTCTACAAGTTTTGGGAAAGAATTAAAAAACCCATTCTGAAGAACACCAGTTCAAGAGTCAATAAAGTTGCATACAGAAACGTAACTTACGCTAGAAGGAAATTGATTCATCAAAGAGAGTGATGCATACTGATGCACCACACAGCATCAGACAGTAGTAACGAACCGAGAACCGGCTAAGAGTACCTAGTGTTAGTACAGTAACAATTAACATTAGTAATTAGCACTTATGAACTGAGTGGTTCGATGTGCAACGAGGATGATCTGTTAACTAACTAACTAACTAACTGCGTACACACTGCAAAAGACTTGTGCAGTTTGTTTAGGAACATTAGGAACGGACATTGTGTAGAGTGCAACCGGTCCCTGATTAACTCTTAATACCACCGGTGTCTATTTCGGATGTTCATGAAATTGGATTACCAGAGGTCTACAGAGGCAAAGCATTATCCGGCAAGATGGTTCCGGCAACGGGTGAGACGTACTTGTTCTGACGTAACGTGCTGTGGTCTATCTTTGCTGTGATCAGCTGACTGAGTTGATGTCTGAGAGACAGAGTCTACACACTTTATAGAACACGTCACACATTTTCTTCGCATACACGTCTCATACACGTTACACTTTTATTTTAATAAATTAATCTTTATTAATTTCTAGAAGCAAGAGTTGTTGAGTATGTTGCGTTGGGGAAGTATGAGAAGGGGGCATAGTACGACAGTGTGAGAGTGATAGGAAAAGGTGTCCATAGGCTGAGGGAGTGTGTTGGACGGAAGCTGGTGGATTCTCCAGAATATTGAGGGGAAAAAAAATAATATTATAATGTGGGTGTCGGATCTCCTCACTCCAGGGACGACACTTTAAAGGAGGACACGACACTGTGGAACTACAAACCGAACTCAATCGCATAAGTACTTGGTGTGACGAAGCTGGGGCAATGGTCTACCCAACAAAGGCAACAGTGACTTGGTTCTCGTTGAATAATCATATTGTCAACACTGCAACACCAACTGTAATGCTGTGTTCAGAGACGGTGGAAAGAACGCAGGCAATGAATTACCTGGGGATACGGTTTGATCGAAGCCTTGCTTATAATGTGCACATTGACCAGGTGATAACAAAGGCCAAGCGGGGTTTGGCAGCGATGCGGGTGATGGCGGCAGCAAACTGTGAGCAGCGCTATCTATGTCTTCTGTACGAGGGGCTGGTCGTGTCTGTTTTGGAGTATGCAATGGCAATCCTGACTCTCAGTCATAAGCAGATAGAAAGGATGGAAAGGATACAGAATGAAGCTATGCGCATTATTCTTGGATGTACAAGAGATAGAGCATGCAAGGCGATGCGCTACCTTCTTGATTTTCCAACCATTGAAGAGAGAATACAAGTTTGCAGGGCACGCGCCTACCTCAGAATTAACGCAAACACACAACATCCACTGCATAGTGAAATTAGGAAGGTGAAGGGCAGCAGGTTAAAAAGAGGACGGTCGTGGATGGGTCAAGCCGAAGACATTCTTCAACAGGTGTGTTCACTTGAGGACTTAGAACCTGGCGAGGAGTGGGTGCAAGTGCCAACAGACTTCTGCACATCCTTTTCAGTTTGCATCCAACTAGATAGAAAATGCAGACAAGAAAATCCGGCTGCTGTTGAGGCTGAAGTACAAGCGTTGATTTTCGAGAATTCGCTAGACGGTGACGAGGTCATCTACACAAATGGGTCGGTCGTCCGACATGTGAGAAGCTCATGGGCCTTTACAGCTCGGGCCGGAGGGAGAATTGTGAAGGAGGACTCTGGTGCTTTCACTGAAACCACAAGTAGTCTGACCATGGAAGTCATGGCAGTAAGTAAAGCAATAACATGGCTCGAGACACAGACATTCACTAGGGCTTGGTTCCTTAGCGACTCAATGAACATGATCAAGAGGATAGAGGAGGGGTCGATCCGAAGAGAATGGTTGATGCCTCTGAAGCGGTCTCGGATTAGTTTCATCTTCGTGCCAGGGCATGCGGGAGTACAAGGAAATGAGCGGGCTGACAAGCTCGCAGGTGAGGCTACTGTGGAGGGCGGACGCACCATGGACCAGGCTGACATTCTGAATGCTCTACGAGAAGTGAGACTTTTGCGAGAACCAAGTGATGACTGTGAATCTACAACAATGGCCAGACTGCGGGAGCAGCAAATTAAAAGAGGGGTGGCCAAACAAGAACACTACGCAGGAAGCCAAAGAAGATTGATAAACCAACACAGAACTGGCGTCGTTAGCCGCTACACGCTGCGGGATTTGCTGAGGAGGGGATCCGAGCACTTATGGACTGAATGGTTCGATGTGCAACGAGGATGATCTGTCGACTAACTAACTAACTAACATTGCCAACTCCATGGAAGTGAACACGTAAAAATCATCAGACTCCAGGCGTACATTAAAGGTTTAAGTGCCACATTAATAAACTAAAGATAAAATATACTGGCCTGGGTATTTGGCGATGGAGTAGCGAACATTATTCGTAATTCCCCATACCGCGTTCGGAGTCAGCTGCATGCGATTTGGAAGCAGGCCGTCTTGTGTTGTTTTTCAACAATGACATGAGCGTCGGTTGTTTAAAAGGCAATGGTAAAGTACTGAAAGTAAACTTATCAGTAAACCACAACCAGCTGAAAAATACTGACATTGACGGCGACTTCATGTAAAGGACATGCAACTAAATTACAGTTAGACCTATGCATGTAACTGTGGATTTGGTTTTAAAAAAAAAAGACGGAAACACATGTGTTGCAAAAGTGTCCACAATTGGCAGAATACAGATATTCTATGTCTATTAATTTGCCAAAAGCCCGCATGATTTGAAAACAAACTGCGCAGATTGCAACAAGCTCTCGTTGACTGATGTTTCCGTTAATTATATTCAGGTTGACGTCGGAATGAGAAGAAATCGCATACTTCAATGGGGTCAACTCAACATTGCAAACTGTAACATTTAAAATCTCTAGACTGGAAAGTTAATAACAAATAGAAGTGACAACTTCAAAACATAATAAAACGAATTATTATAGTTAAGCACATTACACTTAACAAAAGTAGTAGTGTCATAGTTACCATAACTCTGTTAAACAAAAGCATACACGCACACTTTCACACTCCGATGTGGTTTTGTATTTCCGTTTTTAAATTGTGATATATGATACATAAAGCTAATAAGCGGGCACTTTCACACTGTTTATACTTCATCTCGACACCGCAATGTACAAGAGGAACAAGATGAAAGATGAGATGAGATATTGTCTAAATAAATATTCCATATCCTTTACATCGGACGTTGCAGTCAACCCCAGTCTTTAATGGTTGAGGAGTGGCTCGCCGAGTGGCTAAGAATTCGGGGTTCCCCTCCGGGAGACCCGGGTTCGAATCCTCGGTAAGGTGTGGAATTTTTTCTGTCGGGCGCAAAAAGAAAATCCTAACCTGCACAGTTCGCGGTGACTGCATTATCCAGACGGCTTAATTCCCCAGGCACAAGACACCTCTGCCCTACACTGAAAGATACTATAGGCAGTAGAAGACAGTTTTTTTTTTTTTTGACAGTAATTTACTAGGCATTTTTACTTTCAGTATTTTACCATTGCGAGCTCCGTTGCAAAGGCGTTACGGACAAAGTTCGTAATTTGGCTTACCCGCATTCGAAACACAGCTGCTCGGGACTTGGCAGCAGACCGCGTTGCACTGGGTTTTAACGAATTGTTATGGGAGCCGGTCGTTCAGAAAGCAATGGCAAACTACTGAACGTAAACTTGCCTAGACTTCAACAACAGCAATAAAATGCTGGTGTTGTCAGCGATGTCCTGTAAAAAGGATACACAAAAATAAAAACAAAAACAAAATCAATTTGCCATTGCTTTTTGAAACAGAAGTCAACATTTAAATCCAACAGACTTTTGTGTTAAATGAAAACCTACGCCACCGTCAGCATAGAATGTTTATTTATTTATTTATTTATTGCTCTCGCTAGCTCGCTTTGAACTCAAGCGTAATCCATAAACACTACTTCTAGCAATGCTGGACTGAATTTTGCGTGTGGATTAGCTTTACCTGTTAACGGTATCCATTGCCATCAGGCGAACCCATACCGAATTCAGAGGTTATTTAAGTTGTTGTTCTTTAGTGGTGCTGATATTTCACCTTTATTTCCTTTACTACTATAAGTGTCTATCAATACATACGAAAACGCCATCGCGAATTCGCTAATACATCCATTTATATATACTGCATGCACAAATGACCACACTGACCTTTGAACTGTAAATCATTGCTTAGATTTAGGTTTCTGTAAGCAGACGATGAAAGAACACGTAACCAGCCCTGATTGTGCGACGTCACGGAACTAAAGACCTTAAACTGGCCAGGTTCTATTGATTGAGGCAACTGAGAACTTTGTTCTGTAGGACTCTAAATCTCTCCTGAAGTTTCCAACTTGGTGGTATTTAGGGAAATATATCGTGGGTAAAAGACATAAGTTATATAGTAAAACGGCATAGTAATTGTTCTGTTGTGTAAATGGCTTGATAGTTTGTGAAGACTGAGTGTATTTACGTGTAAGAAGGGTATCAATGCCTGCATGGTAAGGCTGTCCTCGTGACATACATTATGCGTAGAGGAAGAAAGGTAAATAAATCGTTTCGCATTATGAGGTGTATTCGATATATGGTAGTAGTCCTATATTTTAGTCCAGCCGACACTTGATTGGTGACATGGTCATTATGAAACCGGCAGTTTCCTCCCTGAAACATTTATGTAAGAAGACGGAGGTTATCGTCGTCTCCAGGAAGAAAGAATCCCATATTCAGAACAACGTATTCAATATTTTGCACGATTTACTGCCTGGCATATTTCTCTGCATCTCGTCAGGTGCCTACTGCAGAGTATGTTCGGGGAAAGCGTTTTATAGCATGGCGACTGCACAATCATTTCTGTAGACGAATGAACTCTCTTTCTTTTCAACCACACAGGTCTATATATATATATATATATATATATATATATATATATATATATATATATATATATATATATATATATATATATATATATATATATATATATATTCAGTTACCCAGTCTGCTAACGGTCTTTCCGTTCTGTGTATGTAAGTTGCTTGGCATCCACATTGGAATGGAAATGCAGTCTGATTTGCTGTACGAAGGCAATGGTTCTTTCACAAATGGAGTAGGTATCGGATTTGTTTTACAAATACAAACCCTCTCTTCCGACAGCTCATAACATGAAATATGGTGAGGCATTGGAATATGACGGTCTCCCTGGAGTAGGTGTTAACGTCTTTCTCCGTAATCCCGTATATTCTCGTGAGTAACCCGGCTGCGCGTGATTCGGTAGCGGATCGCGCCGAGTTGGTAACTAACGGGGGTATGTGAGCCGGTTGCTCAGAAAGCAATGGCAAACTACTGATCGTAATCTTGCTTTGTACATCAACAGCAGCTGAAGGATGATGGTGTTAACTGCAACGTCCTGTAAGGGATATGCAACATAAAATTTACAAAAAAAAAAAGAAAAAAAAAAGAAAGAAAATTGGAAATTAGGCGGCTCCAGTTTTGTGCAAACAGAAAGATTTTACATTTGAAATGACCGTGAGGATAACAAATGCTCCACCTTCGAACTATACCTGGGACTATGTGTTTTAAGTATTTTTGTAATTTTGTATTATTCATTTATCCACTTCATATGATATATAACTCTGCAGTATGCACTTGACGAGATGCAGCAAAATATGCCAGACAGTAAATAGTGCTACATGGTGTTTGGACTTCTGTGTTTAAATACCACATTGTAGCATCCATTTAAATGGGAACATTAAACAGGTATCTCGGAATAGTATAGCATTGTGGAACTTGTGTTGAATAGAATAGAACAAGGATCGCTAAATGCAAAGGTAGCCTTTTAAAATCTGATTTTCCTTCAGCTGAAGCCATAATTGTCGTGATAACAAATGGATGACGAGAGATCAATGGAAATCTTATCTTACAAATTGCCATTATTTAAATGGATCCCTGCTTAACTCGTGTTGTTTTTATGGAATTTGAGTAAAACAACATGAGATCAAGTCATTAGGCAAATTATAAATGGATAAATAAAAATACAGTAAATGAGACACTGACGTGAACAACATCATTCACTGTTCATTTGTCTTCCCCTTTTATTTCTCAGCATAATTTTCACTGACGTTGATAAACGTATGCCTTTGTCAGCTTTACAAATAAAACATTCACACGTGACACAATAGATGTTGCCACTGGAGCCTTTGTTAACACAGAAACCATCAACAGACACTGATACAACAATGGATGCTACATTTCTTATAAGAGTACCAAGACGCCGTAAACGTAACCTTTGCTGCTCATGGCGACAGGTCACGTTTCATGGCTGAAAGTGAAGAAGAGTGTTAACATTGCCGTGAAATACTCTTAGATTCGCTCAGACTTCCTTTCACAACGTGGAGTACCCTTTTAGCCCGCCAACCAGGGTAACGTGAAAACATGCGAGCGCGTAGTGGACTGAGCTTAAAGAAAAGCAGACAGAGTGTTACTTCTCAAGTTGGCTACTGTAAGCAGATGATCTCATTTCAGAGACAATGGTTATGGTGATCGACCAGTATGATCACCGCCAAGAAGGAACTCAATAGCAGACTACCTTCTTTATTCCTTCCTTCAAAAATATAGCAGTCAAAGAATGTACACATGGCAGCAACAGAGACAGGCCATTTGGCTTATGATACAGACACATTTACAAAGACTCGTATGGGAGTGATTTTTTGCACAGGACAATATACTTGGTGATGATACATTTATTCAAGATTGAAGGGATGCATCCCCAGTACACTAATGTTTAGCTTATTTTTCTATTTAATCAGCGTACCGAGAGATTGGATAAGGACAGGCTCAATCGGTTAATTTTCATTTCGTCAGTCGTTGCCAGGGCACTCACCGTGAGCACATCCTCAGGAAACAAGTGTGGTGTAGAAAAGATAAAGGCGTTGTGGATGAAATCCCCCAATCCCTTCTTTTTTTGTGACCCCAACATGGGAAGGATTATGTTGTTAATATAAACATGTTACTATATCTGGCCAGTGACCATTGCGTCACAAAATGCGTTTCTGATGAGACCCAGTCTGCATACTTCTGTTTGAAAACTAACCAGGGATATTTACGTAAAGGAACTTGGAATGTGAGAATATGGCATCGACCATGAAAGAAAGATAATCTTATTCAGAGTTTGGAAGCATGAAGCTGAATATATCCGATGTGGAAGCCCACAACTCTTTACTCTGGTTTTTCCTTTTCACGCGCGCCCACGCACACACAAACACAAACACATATATGCACGCACATATATATAGATTCAATAACAGTTTTAATAACATTTTGCATGCGTGATGCATGAGGGTAGCTGTTCTATAACTCGTATATCATTTCTTGTCTCTGTGTTTTGGAAATGGAATATATATTGTTCTCATCGGTTCCTTTGGCTGTATTCCGGTTCCCCACATCTTTTTTTTTTTTTTACATAAAGCGTTATATATTTTCACATGTTGTTATCCACTAGCCGAAATAAACTCTGCTGGGGAGTTAGCCAATCAAGGAGATTTTATTTTTAGGATGGGTTTTGGCCCATTCGACTTTGTTTAGTGTTTTTTTATTTTTTTTCAATCTCTATCTACAGCGCCGGGGGAGGATATAGTAAGCATATAAAGTTAACAATTGTTTGCATATCCTTTGCACGACATTGCTGCCAACATCAGCATCTTTCAGCTGATTGTTGATTTCTTGGCAAGATTACGCTCAGTAGTTTGCTATTGCTTTCTGAGCGGCCGGCTCACATACCCCGTAAGTTATCGACGCGATTCGAACCACTGCTGATTCTCACCGTGGTCACGTTACTTACGAGATTATACGAGATTACAGAGAAAAGTCGCTAACCTCTAGGCCATTAAGCCGGCAAGTTAGCAATACAGTTACAAATTAACAGTAACAACATAAAATTTGTAAGCCATAGTTACCGATCGGGATTCGAACCTGTCACCTCCAAATGATGGCGGCGCGTTAGAGGTTAGTTAGTTAGTTAGTCAGTTAGTTAGTTAGTTAATCGACAGATCATCTTCATTGCAAATAGAAGCATTCAGTCCATATATGTTCGGATCCCCTCCTCAGAAAATCCTGCAGCGTGTAGCGGCTAATGACACCGGTTCTGTGTTGGTTTATCAATCTTCTTTGGCTTCCTGTGTAGTGTTCTTGTTTAGACAAACCTCTTTTAATTTGCTGTTCTCGCAGTCTGACCATGGTTGTAGATTCGCAGTCATCACGTAATTCTCGCAAAAGTCTTACTTCTCGAGCGCATTCAGAATGTCAGTCTGGTCCATGGCGCGTCCGCCCTCCACATAGCCATACCTGCGAGCTTGTCAGCTTGCTCATTTTCTTGTACTCCCGCATGCCCTGGCACAAAGATGAAACTAATCTTTGCCAGCCGAGACCGCTCCAGAGACAGCAACCACTCTTTTCGGATCCACCCCGTCTCGACAGGTTCGAATCCCGGTCGGTAACTATGGCTTTCCAATTTTATGTTGTATAGTGCGACCTCTAATCTCTACTTTCTTCTTCTCCTTCTATGAGCGTCTATCAATACTGTGTGTGTTTATTTATAAACAGTCTTAGTGGCCTCAAGGAGTCCCACAAATGATTTCCCATGTAACTCTCTTATAGTTGTAATTGTATAGACCAGGCAGCACTATGAGTAATGTTGTAAGTATCACACCAGCGGAGCTTACTTTCCAAAACATTTCCTGGTACCCACTTTAGGCTCTATTGACATGGGAGCTCAGGTTCATTTTAAATTCTCACCCCAAAGCGCATTCCAACCCTTGACCAGTGAGCCGGCGGGCGAGTTTCTAGCCACTTCGCTACCGCGATTCCGATTGTACATACTCGTTATAATTACCGTTATTTTTCAGTTAGATAGGAATGTGCTAGATCCCGTCATATCATCCACTGTTCCTAAATCGTTGTTTGTGGATTGACAGTGTACAGTACAGCCTCTTTTTTTTCGTTGCCTTCGGTTATTGTCGGTTTCGGTTTTCGTCGTTTTTTTTCGCGGAAAAATTTATCTCGGTTTTCGTCGGTTGTTACTCATTTCTTCGGCGTGCACAAATGACCTCGCTACTAATTTTGCGAAAACAAAGGGACCCACGTGTCATGGCTCGGATGACAGACAGAAAGAGTTAAAATGATGAGCAAGTGCATCAGAAGATAAAATCATAAGAATTTGATAAAGAAACACCATGTAGCACTTGTGCGAAACGAATGAGACGTCACAAGTGCGTGTACTAACAACCAAACGGTTGTTTTTGAGTCATTAGTTCACCAGCCAACACACAACCAAGATGTAGTGGCTTATTTTGTATAGCTCACATGTAGTCTACAACACCCAGCTTCATGTGGGTAGCTTACACACAGATAGAGGGGATGACAACGACGATGCACGCTTAGACATGCAGTTCTACATCGCAGAATGAGCGGCTTGAAGTATCTTGTGCTCAGCGTCATGAATGATCGCAAAGGCGCAACTGAGTCCAGCCAACGGACATTGGCTGACAATGCCTGATCCGAGTTCAGTTGTGGTCAGGGTTTGAAGTAGCCGCTTCTGATACCAGAAACACAGCTAAAGGTAGATAGAGTTAGTCACCCAACATCCACGCCAGGTAGGAGTAGATTTGTTGGAACAGTGCGACTTTGTCAAATGTACGAGTGAGCCTGAAGGCTTCATCATTATCATGCACACTGAATGTTCGTCATCTGTTACCGGCCAGCTGTAGAATATATATAGCTGATCACTTCACATAAGCGTATTGGGGTTGTTTATGGGTATGACAGTCGTCCCGTCATGTGCATGTGAGTACAGCTAGATAGGCAATATATTCAACTTCCAGTGAACCTTATAACGAGCCAGATCACAGCGAGTCCTCTACATGATAACTAACCCAGAGAGAAAACCCGCTTTGTGACACCACGTGTTCTGCTCAATTTAGAGTAGTTCTTTATTCTGTGAATCACAAAAAACAAACAAACAAACAAACAAACAAACCAAACAAACAAACAAACAAACGAGAAGTAGATTGTGAGATTTACTGAAACACGATTACAAGAAACAAATTGGACCTTGCGGCCAAAGCCTTCGTCATTACAGTACAAACAAACATAAACCGACACAAAACCACATGAAACACACTACATGTCAATATTAATGGTACTTATCTGAATCTGTATCATAGCTTGGAGCGACTGACGCGCGTTAGACGACTATCAGTGGATTGTATGAACCGGATGTATGGTCAATGGGCCAAAGGTCAATACCGTCAGAAGCTCAGATATTGGCTAAGCAACTGGGCGGGATAATAAACGGGAAGGGGGTTTGGTGGAGAGGTTCCCATGTGAGCGGAAGAATAAACATTGGGATTGGAGAAGATGTCACGGACGCAGTTCGCAATTAGCAATTTCTCGTTCGACGCACGAAATCACAGCTACGGAAGATTTCATTGCGTTGGTCCTCACAGAGGGGCATGAGTAGCGGTCGCTAAGAAAACGATTGCAGACCACTGAACGCAAACTTGCCAAGAAATCCCAAAACAGCAAAAAATAATGCTGGGGTTGACTGCGACGTCCTGCAAAAGATATGCAACTATCTTTTTAGTGGACTATACAACTAGGGGATGTGAGGGGTGGGATTTTCAAGTTAAATGAAACTGTGTTGGCCATTGAGGTCATGAGGGAAAGTGAACCCAACTGGAAGATGAGAAGGTTTCCCAATGTCTTACGATCCCGTTCGTGGGATACGCACTGATTTAATCGCCGTGACCTGTATGTGGTCAGGACCGTTGACGTGCATGAATATTGGTTTCTGGGCGTCACTGTTGATATCAGAAAGGTGTTGCTTAAATCTGTCAGCAAGACGTAAGCCTATATTTTCAATATATCTCATGTCACAACGTGTGCAAGTAATCGCATACATAACGTTGCGACTCGTGCATGAGAAACTCTCATGGTTGTAGAAAGTCGTCTTAGGGAATGCTAGACTCTGGGTTTGAAGTACATGTTGGCAGGCCTTTCAACGCGATCGAAGATAAGCCACCTTGCCAGGAAGAGATTGGTGAGGTTGGGGTAGACTGCTATGGACCAGCACATCGCTGAGGTTACGATCCCGCCTGTACGCCACCAGGAGGGCCTCTGAGAAGGCATTGTGTGTGGTCTGGTTCGCCTGGAGAATGGATATATGTCTCAGGAGGATATTCTTGGCAGCAATATTATGGGGATGGTATATTAGTGAGAGGACATGTCTATTATTTCGTGGTTTCTTCCTGGCAGTAGGAAGGGAGGAGGTATTTAAGTCATATATTAGGTCCTCGTCATATATCCGGACCTAGTAAATACTTATATGAAGAGTGTAGTCCTATGCCATGACGTCACAAAAGCGGACCTACTGTGACCTAATCTTTTACTCAAAATTCCCAGTGTTTGGTACTTCCGGTGTGTCTCCTGAGCCTGGGCGAGCGGAGGGAACCAGGCATGCGAACCGGACCGGACTTCGGCATAGTGAACACAAACCGCGGGCGGCACGTGTGGCTGTGTGCGGGGTCGAACCCCTTGGTTCGGAGATCAAACCAATTACACATTGAGATGGTGGTCCATCTTTCGATGTCACCATTACCCCGACCCCATTCAAGGAGAAGTCACCGCCGGCTCAAAATGATAGTACTCAGATTAGTAAGCCACCAAAGCAGCTGCCCATAGTTTTATCCTCACAGTCTTATCAATCCAAAAGGTGATTGTTGTCCATATTGTGTAATGGACGGGTTCATTAATCGTAGATTGGACGTATTACAACCTCATTAAATAGACTGAGGTGAAATTATGGTTTAAAATAGTATCGCGGATATAGAATACCACACAAAAATAATCTTAATAACATAGAAAATTATCCTATTCCAAGAGAATCTAACATACAATACTAGTCTAATAATTAAATAGTCAATTGAACTAACATACTCGGTGACTTTGTAAAATAATCATTAAAAATAGAAAAACAAAATGATAATAGTAATGTGAGCTACGTCACTTGGTGAGACTAGAATAAATGGTCTGTTCTGAATATTCTCCGGTATTTATGCACGCCTAATCGAGCCGGGTTAATGAAGGCTCATACAGAGGGCGACTCAAGACATGTGAATACTATCTCGGATACAGTAGATAGTAATTCCAAAGTCTACATGCGGCGTTCCAGGGGTTCGAAAGGTTTATACCTGCCTGTCTCTGTGTACGCTTGATTTTGCCTTTTATCCTTGGCTTTATTTGTTTTTTTTTTCTTTCTCTCTATTTCTTTCTATCTTTCGCGATCTGCCTCTCTATCTCTCTCTTTCTATATCTCTCTATCACTTTCTCTTTCTGTGTGGTATCAGTAATTTTATGAAAGGGCATCTATAAACGGTAAGTATCACAAAAGTATAGTCCCTGTATTTTCGTAACAGCTCTGCCTCGCTAGCGACCCCGACAACCTGGAAAGTAAGAATAATATGTCCAAGATTTTCCACTTAATTTACAAATATAGACGATGTGAGAAAAACGGCTGTGATTAATGCCGAACTCAATCGCCTTCACATTGATATTGCTGGCCTGCTGGAGACCAGCCTCGCTGAGGAAGGGTCACTCAGGGAAAGCAATTACACCGTTTTTGGAAGGGTACAGGGCATGCAGAATTAAAGGCAACATGGTGTGGGATTTGCAGTGAAGAATTCGCTACTGGGAATGATTGAAATTCATGCTGGAGGTATAAAAGACTATTATCCCTGCTCCTGGTAACCTATTGTGGTTTTGCTACCATTATTATTGCATATGCTACCGAAACTGACCTCCCCTGAAGATGTGAAGGATTTGTTCTATGAGGAGTTAGACTTTGTGATCAAAGCAGTTCCAAAGTCCGACTACATTCATAATGCTCGGTGATTTCAATGTAGTGTGGGCAAGGACTCGTGTTCATAGCCAGTGGGTCTTGGAAAATACAACATCGGTCGCATGAAAATGGGCAAAAAGCATCTGGAGCATTGCACTAGAAATGATCTATGTATTGCTTAACTCCTTTTTCAAACAAAAGAGCTGCATAAGGTCACATGGAATCATCCAAGATCTGGTCATCGGCATCAGCTGGAATTCATCATCACACGGAGACAACATTCTGAACCATAAATCATTAACTCGAAGTTACCACAGTGCTGACTGTTATACGGATCATTCTTTGGTTGTTGCAAGGGATAGACTGAGACCAAAGAGAATCTATCTACACAGCTAACCATAAATCTAGACCCAGGATGAATATTATTAACACTCACGATCCTGAAAAGTGCTTTGAGTTTCAACTTGAAGACGCTTCCACTGATACATCCGAAAATTGAACAGTAAATGAAAAGTGGGGTAAACTTAAGGAAACTCTTTATAAAACTGCGGTAGTGGTTTACGGCACTCTGGTTCACAAAAGGCAGAATTTTTTGTGTGGTAAACAGCCAGACACGGCAACCCTTTGATTGATAAAAAGAAGATAGCTCTCTTAAGAAACAAGGAAAGAACAACGCGTAACACTCTCAGTGAGCTGAAGACAGCTAGGAAGGATGTGCAAAAGGTTGCCAGGAAATGTGCAAATGAATATTGGATCAAGTTATGTGAGTTCATTCACAACGCAAGTGATAAGTGAAACATCAGAAGCATGTATGAAGGGATGAAGAAAGCCTGTGTTCCAATGATCAAAAGTGCACCGGACTTCGGCACGGGGAACACAAACCGCGGAGATCGAACTACAAATTTTGACTTGAGAAATCATCACTGATAAGAAACAGAAAATAGGTAGATGTGTAGAGCACTATTTAGAGTTTTACTCAAATGAGACCAAACTAGCGGATGATGCCCTTAACGTCAAAGGGCCCCTGCCAACTCTTGACAACCTGAACACACTTCCTACCATAACAGAAGTTATGTGTGCTGTAAATGAACTTGCATCTGGCAAGGCTCCAGGTAAGGATGGGATTCCAATAGAGGTTTTCAGGAGTGGGCAAGACACACTAACTCTACAGATCCATCAGCTAATAGAGCTATTCTGGTGAGAAGACAAAGTCCCACGGAATTTCAAGGATTCAAGCATCATAACACTGTACAAGAACAAGGGCGATCGACACGAATGTAACAACTATAGGGGTACTAGCTGCCCGGCCGGCTTCGCCCAGGCTCTGGCGGGGATCTATGTATGTATGTATGTATGTATGTATGTATGTATGTATGTATGTATGTATGTATGTATGTATGTATGTATGTATGTATGTATGTATGTATGTATGTATGTATGTATGTATGTATGTATCTATCTATCTATCTATCTATCTATCTATCCGCATGTGATGACATGTGATGGCATGTGTTAACACACACGCGGCTAACTTTGTTTTTTAAACAAAAACAAAATCGAGAATATACCCATTTAATTGTGTACTGACCTTCTCTCTGCCAAGCGAACGGAAAAAACAAATGCTTCGATTACTTCAAAAGTTCCACTCCGAAAAAAAGTACAGAAATAAAATTCTAACGTATCTAAAATAAATCCATTATTTTTAATGAACACTGGTTTTAAAAACATAAAAAGATGTGTTAGAAAATTTTCACTATTTAAATAGATGCATTACTTTTATGATATTTATGAAAATGCCTTAAAGATTGTATCATTATTTATTATAACTCATATGCCTGTAAATAACTATAGACAAAGAGTTTATAAATCTTTGGGGGGAAAAACCCCCGCATTTTAACAGCATTTTAACAAGCGTGCTGCGTGTAAGTTATGCATAAAGTATGAACAACACACACAAAATTAACTTAAAAATGTCCTTCCAGACACCATGTGCTCTCTTTCACTAAAATAGAAAATTAGATTTTTAACTAACTATTGCATTTCATCTGAATCTGATAAAGGGCACACACACACAAACAAATAGTGTCTACATATATAGTAGAGGATATTGAAATATGGTACATGGCCAAAAGAAAAAGGGCAACCTGAAACTACTAAACGTAAATGCTGGGTACTTCAAAGGGTAGGCTAAAAGAGTTTTTATAAATGCAACAATCTATACATAAAATAATAGTGATGTTATTAAAAGTTATGACCCTTGAAATAACTTTTATTATGTTAAGTCCCCTTGATAGAAATGATAAATATTAGCTGCCCGGCCCGGCTTCGCCCAGGCTCTGGCGGGGATCTATCTATCTATGTATCTATCTATCTATCTATCTATCTATCTATCTATCTATCTATCTATCTATCTATGTGGAGCATCTCATTTAATTCATCGTCAATCAACTCATTTAATCTACAGCCAGGGGACGTAATTTAAGATATAACAATGGTACTAAAAGTTATATCCCTTTTTGTCATATATTTTTATATTTTCTTATGTTCAGTCAAGTAATTACACAATTAAATTTTAGGAAGGTAATAGCTGATAGTTGATAGATAAAACTATCACAGTTGGTTGCACAGGAATGAAAGGAAAACGTGTAGAAAATTTCATCTCAATCGGTTGGACCGTTCGCGAACGAATAAAGGACGGACATACATACATACATACAACGATTTTTATATATATAGATTTCACTTCTTTCCTCTTCTGAGCCGATTCAGTGGAATCATTACCTTTTAACACATTGTGACAGCCCTCGCAAATTGATTAGACGAAGTCCGGGGACGCTGTTTTAATTACGTTTTTGCGTCAGCTGGCTTCATCTCACTCAGAAACCGCAGCATGCCCTGTTACGTTTCACTCGATTATACATATTATTTTGGGACGTAGACAACTTGACGCTGATCGAGAATTATATGACTTCGTAAGCGGAGCTGATCAGGTGTTCAAGGTAAAAGAGCAAATACCCGTATGTAACCGCTGCCACGTCCTTAAAACTATCTTTGACATATGACACACGGCCTGCATCTGTTTGGCTAGATTGGTAATTTGAGACGCGTCACGAGGGATCTTAAACACCACTATATAATGTGAATTCAGACTGATGGTTCTCTGTTCTTTATTCCTACCAAAGAGGTTCTGTACTATATACATAACGCTGAGGTTGCGATGATGACTACCCTTAGTAAAAAGTTTAGTCACTCGATCATCTGTCTCGGACATTAGGACATCTATTGACACTAGCCGACGTCTATTCCCTGTCCATTTTCCACACCCAGCAAGTCTTCGTTAAACTGGATACCTTTCTGGTCTCATACATAGATTGCCATTCTCCGTAGCACCATATAACCCCCTCTAGTATTGTGTCGATCATGTCTGGCAGATGGGCCAGAAACATTTGCACGAAAACGGATTTTCCAATCCCTGTTGGTCCTGCAATCAGAGCCGTAAAGGGATGTTTTCACCTAGCATCCATGACAAATAATAATCACCTACCTACTCGCGACATCTATGTTATGGGAGTCAAACTCAGGCCCGCCTTGCGTTCGCCCCACTCGATCGCCCACTCGCCCCGACCACCGGTTCGTGTGTCCCCGTGCCAACGTCCGGTCCGGTTCGCGTGCACTGTTCCCGCTGCTCACCAAGCCTCCGGAGACACACCGGAAGTATCTAATACCGAAATTTTAAAAAATAAAGTAGGTCACCATAGGTCCGTTTTTGTGATGTCTCGGTGTAGGTCCTACAATTTTTATATAAGGATATACTAGGGCCCGACCAACTACTTATTACTGTGAGCATCACTTGCTATTAATAAAATACGACAGCGGCATTAGGATTGCTTAAATCGGCCGCATGTACGGGAAGTCGCCATCCACGATAAGTTCCATAGTGGCGAAAAAGGAAGCAATAAAGTAGGCTAATGTAGCGAAAGGCATGAATGTGCTAACGAAACAGAGATCGTGAATTATTGAAGATGCCGAACAGTTATTATTAATTAGTATAATCAAAACCAGTTAGATGGCCCAGACTATTGTATGCCAATCTCATTAAGAAAATTCTTGTGACGAATGCTAGTGCACATAGTGATTTTAAGGCCAGCAAATGATGGTTTAAAGATTCAAGAGATGCACTGGATTTACACAGTGTTACTATGCACGGCGAAGGTGCGAGTTCATACAAGTCTGAGGCAGAAAAATAGTATGAAAAACTATATTTATTCTCTATAAAATATGCTTTTGGCATGGCATTTTGTAGTGTCTATAACGAATTAATTGGATTTGCGTTGATTGATAAGGAAATAATTACCTCAGTTGTCGTCAGTTTCGGATTTCGTCTATATTTTCGGATGGATTGTCGACGAAAACCGAAGTTTTACTGTATAGGCAAATGTCTTAAACAAACTCTTAAAGTGTATGTGATCACTTCATCTGGAATTTATCAATCTGAGCAATATAGATATAATACCTTGGTATGTGGCGAAGTGGTCAAGCCGTCTGCCTCGCGTTCCAAAGGTTGTGCGTTCGATTCCGGGCTACGTTTTCGGTTCACGAGTGCATTTTTCTCAGACACTCCTGGGGGTCGTCACTGGAGCTATGGATTTCGTGCTTTGTGCGACGCTTTCAGATGGCCGCCTTGCAAAAAGAGACCTAGCCATGTAGGATAAAACCTGGTGCAATGAAGTCTCTCCTCTTGACTATTAAGACTCTTTTTAAGCAACAAGAATAAAAATGTCAAACAGAATGGAATGTTACCTATAGCAACAGAAGAGGGAAAAACAAGATCAACTGGTTGTTGACAAAAGAAAATAATACCAAATCTTCTTTGCTTTCGATAATTATAAAGAACAGACAGACGTTCATCGCGCTATATTATTACCATAATGTAGGACGGATATCGACAACAGCGCAAACAAAGAAACCAAATAAGTGGGGGTATGTGTTTGATGTATACGAACTCTTTGCTGCAAATTAGGGGAAGGTTGTATTCTTGGCCAAGTTATTTTCGTCTACGACTGTGTGGTCATATATTATTCCACCATTCCATTAATACAAACAGCGAGGAAAATGTATTATCCAGAAAATTACTCAGATTATCTGCTGGTCGTGGTCGGGGAATGCTCTCTGTTTTTATTTTTCCACACGGGCTTCACGGAAATGCCGAGAAGACTCCATGTAAATGTCCCCTCTTGGCAGACGTCACGTTCTGGTCGGAATTTTCCAGCAAATGAAATAAAACGCATGCTTGTGCGAGAGGAGAGATATTATGTATATGAGAGTGTATGCCCTTTCGTTTTCTCACCGAAAGCTTTCTTATTGATTTGATTGTAAAGTGCCAGTAAATATAGTGGATCAAATTCCTTGCAGAAATCACTTGCGAGGGTATTGTACCACGAAACAACACAGTTGCTGTAAGCCTTATCCGCTTTTAAGAGGTTTCTTTGCTGGCTAGAATTTTGCTTTAATATATTAAATCATAGGTGTCTGTGTTGTTTTTTGTTTGTTGTTTTTATCAGGGCAGTTGATTGGTGTCTGTTGGCAATGAAATACATAAACATATTTGAACCAATGCTAACCTATGCTTACTAACAACCATTACGTATGTTCTGTGTGGAATCATGACCTGGTTACAAAATAGTATGCCTCATTACAAATGTTAAGTTGCGTGGCCGGTCCTGCCCACCCGTTGGTTGTCTTATCTTGGAGAGAGAACGGAATGCTCTACATCACAGTCCCTGTGGTGATGGCACAGGATCTGGAGAACATCTTCTACACAAATCACATTCCGATAGATCCAAGCTCTTTGCAGGGCTAAAACGACCTGAAGGAATTGGACGTAAGCGTTAAATTCAAGTCTTCCAGAGAATTCACAGCAAACCAGCCAACCTTTCTACCAACCAACACTCAATATTTCTATTGAACACTGAGATAAGAAAATTTGAGTGCAGTGTAGCTTTCTTATAGCGAGTTGATTTGTTGTGCTGAGTAGATGGTCGTGAATTACTCATATAATAGAACTTCGTGTTCCAAAAGAAACAAATAATGTAGCATGTCCTTTAAAAGACTTCACAGTCAACCCCGACATTTTTGGCAGTTTGTAATTTGTTGGCAAATTTACGTTCAGTAGATTGTCATTGATTTTTTAAGGACGTGTATTCTACCATTGTATGGAAACCAACGTCAGGTGGTCTGCTTCCAAACCTGCGGCATCTGTATTTTGAACGCGGTATGCCGGAATGTAAACTGCGTCCGTAACACCTTCGCCAATACGCCGGTCAAGAAAGAAAGGAAGACAATGAAAGATTGGTCATCGCTATCTCTGAAACACAATGTAAGTCCTCCGTGTAAAGAGCATATTATACTTCTAGTTCACTGCTGTCTGTTATGCTTTTAAGCTTGCGGTGTTGTTGTTTGTCACGTCATACTATGGCCAAAAGCAACATTTACCTTGCACTTTTGCCGATTGTACATGTAGGGCGTCCGGGCCATGGTTAGTGGCACGAGTATAGGGTTCTAAGTCGGCCATGGACGTATTGGCAGCAACTCGTTTTGCGTTGATTTCGATGGCATGCGGGAATGACTTTTCAGAGAACAATGGCAAACTGCTGAAGGTAAAGTTGTCTTTTAAATTACAAACAGCCTGTAAATGTTGTTTATTGCAACGTATGGTAAAGGACAAGCAACAAACTTTCAAAATTGTACGCCACTCCATCAAGAAGTTATAGTCTGGTTGTCTTTCTTTTGCAGGTTCTCGTTAAATGTTTACACGACATGCCCAACAAAGTTTGATTGTCTATACCAAGTATCTGTAATCAATTTGTAGTTTTAGTCTGCTTCTCAAGAGATTGTCTCCATTGTGTCCCCTTTGAATATTGTAATGTTTGCAAGTTACTTTAAAACCACATCCCTGCTGCCATCAAATGTTTCTCAGCTGAGATCCTTATTACCCACGTCTCAGTACTCAGTAGCCTACATGAGGTTCTAAACAGCGCTTAATTGCTATTGTGAACTGACTTCGACAGTATTTTTAGTATATTGTTCATCATTCAAAAAGTTATATTTCTTCTGCCGAGTTCTAATAGCGACAAAGAATTGCATGACGTACGTAGTGGGCTATTTCAAATGTCCGAGGAGTTCTTGAGCACATATTTTGTGTGTACAACATTAAGGAAACTGGCAATTAATGTAATTATCATTGCTCATTCATTGCCTCTATAACAACCGACAATGAGAAAGCCCGTAAAATATGCCGAATTACCTTGCTGACACTAGTGTGGTTATACGCAGAGTATTTTTGGTTTTTTCTTTTCCAGGAAGAACGTTTTTCTGAGCCATTTCCTTGGAATGTCATTAATAATCGTACATTTTTGAAGTAAAACAAATAAAATTCTGATTCCATCTAATTGTGGACGTGATACAAGGCGCGTAACTTGGCGATAAACGCATTTATTGTGGACTAGCTAATCACGGCTTCAGAGGCTGTGAGGCAAAGGATAAGCTGCCGAGTGGAAAAAAAGTTGGATTTCTTCTGGCTTCGTCAAAAATTGCCGAACCAAATAACAATGCAAGTGCTGATTGACGTTCGCCTTCCCGAGGGCACGGGAGCTGTCAGATTAATGAATTACGATAATGTGATTTGGATAGGCTTTGTTTCAGCGTCCTCCAGTTCTGGGCTGTATTTTCGGTTTGAGATACTTTAGCACATACTCCCTACACCTTCCTCTTCGGCGAATAGCCTCACTTCATAACCGTTTGGAAATAGACAGGCTCGACCATACCACTTTATGATTTATTTCAAAATATGATGTTCTTCGATTTAGTAATTTATGCGTTTACGATATATAAATTATTGTTGTTGGTGCGTAAAATTAGCATATTTACACGTGACAATGAAGTAAATTATCGGAATAGAAAGTCAAGATTGACAGAATATTATGTGGGTCTACGAGTCCAGGTAAAATATTTTTGACAATAACATTTGCTCATTCTTTGAAAACTTCACTAGATATGCTTCTCTCTTGTATGTTGGTAACCGTCGCTATGGCTTCAGGGATAAAGAGGCAAGCAGTTTCATAATTCCTCGTAGCACCGTTTCGAGGATTTGAAATCAGTTGCGGACGATTTGGAAACAGGCCGCTTTGCATTGATTTCTATGGTTCGACGTTTCGGCAGTTCAGAAAACAATGACAAACTACTGAACGACCATTGTCTAGTAAATCAACAACAGCAATTATACCATGGGATTGATTGCATCTTCCTGTAAAGGATATGCACATAACTGTTGGTCGATTCCTTCCATCTCATCGACTGCTTAATAGTGTAAGCCAGGGGTTCCCAAACCACGGCCCGCGGGCCCCTTGTGGCCCGCCAGCTGTCAGAAAGTGGCACGCGAGGCCTCGTTTCAGTCGAGATGTCAAGAGTTCAGAATAGAGGAAGATAACGTTGCTCTCTTAATAAATATGTTTGTATTTCCTGATGCCAAGCTCTGTCAATTACAACAAAACCTTCAACACGAAGTAATTGATTTGAATACAATTCTGCACTGAGATGTACATTTCTGGAGCTGCGTGCTTCACCTTCAGCTGATCATATGATTTCATTCTGGCGACTATTGCCTGTCAAACAATTTGAACCTTGCGTTCATTCGCCCAGAGATACATTTGTCGTTTTGTTTCGACTTACAGATGTGAGCAGTCATTTTCCGCAATGACCGTTAAAAAAAAAAAAAGCAACGTTTCAGACACACCGACAGTAACTTAGCTGCGCTTATGACTTTGGGCACGACAGATCTGTGCCCAGACATTGATAAACTGGCATCTGAACTTAAGTAACTTGTTATAAAGAACAGTTACAATACAGTAATTTAAAAGCTAAAACAGTAAGTATAGCGATTTTCGAAACTGATTTAAAATGTATTGTTAAATGAAGATTTGATGTTAAACCAAAAATTGACCGCAGTGTAGTACTGACACTGACTGCCTTTAAAGTTTTAGGTTTTTGTTGACAAAAGTTAAGAAAGGTAAGAATAATATTGCACGACTTTTATAATTTTATAACGTTGTGGCCCGCTTAACTACCGAAATTAGTAGATATGGCCCTCTGCTTGAAAAGCTTGGGAACCACTGGTGTAAGCAGTTATTCACTTGGGGTATGATTGTATTGAATTTAATATCATTCCCTATTAAAGGAGATGTAAGAAGCCTCCTTTCCTCCGTTAGTCTACGGGACACCATTTGGCAAGGTGGAGTACCCGTTTAGCCCCCCCCCCCCCCGCAATAAGGGTTACGTGAAGCAATAGAAGCAGGTGGTGGATGGAGCGTGAGAGCAGCCGATAGATTGTTTTTGTTATGGTCTGCTCTCTGTGGCGATAGGCAGATGCTCTTATCAGTAGAGACAATGGCTATGGCCACCGACGTGTACAGTCACTGCCCAGAACGAACGAACGAACTTTATTTTCAAAAGGTTAAGAATTGGTCTGACATTCTGCCCTTCTTCTCTATTTCCTCTCATACATTCTTTCATTCAACATCTCTTATGAAGCAATTCTTTGACAACAAAAGAACAATAAGCATTAAAACGCATGAAAAATAATCAATAATACATGACTCGTTTAGGCAATGTTTAACATGGGCATCATAAATACCCAAGGTGGATGTAACGTGCCATACATATGGGAATTATTTTGGCTAGTTGTCGTTCGAGATAATTTACCATTATTATTGTCTTTGTTGCTGTTTTTTTTTAAAAAGGGGGATTGTAGTATGTCCTGAGGTAGTGTTCACACAGGTTGCGACTGTATGTATAATGATTTGTCGTGTCTTTGATTTATTGTGAAAGATTGTTCCACAATTGAGCGGCAGGGTATGATAAGCTTGTGTAATATAAGTCTATCCTAGGTTTAGCGACATGAAGTATATTTAGTCGTTCGCTATGTCTTGCGTTATATTTGAACAATGATCAAAGGTATCATGGAACATTTTGAAATGTGATTTTGTGAATTAATTTAGCTTTATTAATGAGTTGGCGTTTGTGGAGTGGCAGTAACTGAAGACGTTCGTGTTGGTTAGACTTGTTGATAAGCTTTTAACCGTTAATTAAACGCACTGCCCTTTTCTGGAGTGAATAAAGGCGTTTTGTTATTGATTTGGAGCATCCATCCCAGATTGTGGAGCAATAATTAATAAGTGTTTGTATGTGGGAAGTGTATAATATCTTTCTTGTGTTTTCATCAAGGAAAGTTTTTTATTTTGGCAAGTTGGTATAATGTTTTGGCTACTTGTTTAACGAGAGCATGAATATTGAAATTAAAGGTTAGGTTTTGATCAATGATAAAACCCAGTTCCTCGTGCTTGGTTACACTTTCTATAGACGTGCTACCAATGTGCAGCTGGAGAGTTCTCTGTAAATTTAGAGTGTAAAGTCTTTGCCTGGTTGCTATTAACATAGATTTTGGTTTAGAAATGGTAATATGCATGCGGTTTGCATGGCTCTAGTTAACTACACTATATATTTCCTCTTGCAAGGATGATTATAGTACATTGCAATTAATAGCGTTTGTATATACTGCGCAGTCGTCTTCAAATAGATCGCAGGACGACGAAAGATATAGGGGAAGATCATTTATATAAATGACAAATAACAGAGGACCGAGTGTAGACCCCTGAGGTACTCAAATATTAATGGTGATGGCTTGAGATACAGATTTATTGTGTGATACTACTTGATTTCTGTCTAATAAAAATGATTATTATTAATGTCACTATACTAAAGATAATTTTAATGTCTCTGCTCTTGTCTTGCGATGATCAGTCTTTAGGCGAATCATAATGTACAAGGCACTTTTAAAGAGGTAGTTTGCCGTTGCTTTTAAAGAGGTAGTTTGCCGATGCCTTGAAGAGATTAGAACAAGAATCGCCATGACGAAAGTACCCTTTAACAAGATGAAAAACATTCTGACCAATAAACAGATGTCAACTGAAACGAGAAAACGAGTGTTGAGGGGATACATAGAGCCTGTTCTTTTGTATGGATGTGAAACTTGGAGAATGAGCAGTCAAGCTGAAAAACATCTGACGGCTGCAGAAATGTGGTTTCTGAGGAAAATGCAAAAAATACGATGGACAGACATAAAAACCAATGACCAAGTACTACAGGAGACAAATGACATTCGTAAATTTATTAGAGAAATTAGACGTAGACAGTCAAAATTGTTTGAACGTGGTATGAGAAGAAATGGATTGGAGAACTAAGTGACAACTGGCAAGAACGAAGGGAACAGACCGAGAGGAACATGCCTGGATGGCTTGGCCACCTGGCATGAACACTGAGCTGATCCACGACTCTAGTGATCGAGTGAAATGGCGAGTCATGACCGCCCACGCTTTCCGGCATGGCACATGATTGATTGATTGATACAAAAGCTTACTTTTTATTTTTTATTTTTTAAATGTTAGAATAGTACGATCTATCATATCGAATGATTTTCTAAAGTCTATAAACACCGCTCCATATGGCGTATTGTTGTTAATATTTTGATGCCAATTTTCTATCATGTCTTTGAGAACAAAGATATTGAAGTAGACATCAACTACCGCATAAATGAAAATTTGTTCAATCTCAGAAGGCTGAAAGCTAACACCAAAACTGACAGCGGCACCTTCAGAGAGCTAATGTTTGCTGATGATTGCGCTCTTTATGCCAACTCAGAGGCAGACATGCAACACAATATTTAAGCTTTCGCATATGCCTGTACCAACTTTGGGCTCAATATCAACTTGCAGAAGACTGTAGTTATGTACCAGCGAGCTCCAGGGAATAATAAAACCGTGCCGAATATCAAGATGAATGGTCATAGACTAAGTGTTGTGAACAAATTCACCTATCTTGGCAGCACTGTATCACAAGCTGCCACAACTGATGACGAAGTGAATTCAAGGCCAACACGGCCTTTGGCAGAATGTACAAGAAGCCTGCAAAGAAAGCTGATAATCTATAATGCAGTTGTATTATCCATACTTGTGAAAACTGGGCTGTTTATCAGCGACAAGCTAGGAAATTAAACCACTTACACATATTGTGCCTTAGGAAGCTATTGATGACCAAATAACAAGACAAGATCCCAGACACCGAAGTTCTTGGAAGAGCGTCCATGCCCAGTATCCAGACTCCACTAATGACGACTCAGTTTCGCTGAGCTGGCCACTTAATCCGCATCCCAAATCACATGCTCCCTA
Organism: Cepaea nemoralis; assembly: GCA_014155875.1. NCBI lineage: Eukaryota > Metazoa > Mollusca > Gastropoda > Stylommatophora > Helicidae > Cepaea > Cepaea nemoralis. The sequence goes on from JACEFZ010009872.1 coordinate 38,348, forward strand.
AACGAATATTTTACGACGAGCTGCGTTGTGGTAAACGCTCCCAATGCGGCCAGAGAAAACGCTTTATAGACACTCTGAAAATCTCACTGAAAGCTTTTGGAATTCATCTTGACACCTAGGAGACTGCTACTAAAGACCGAAATTCGTGACGTACATCATTAAGCAAGGGTGCAGTCACTTGTGAAGCAACGAAGACTGCAAAAGCTGCAAAGAAGAGGCTGGACAGAAAAACCACTGCAGGAGATTCTCCTCCTTGAACGACAAGCATTCTTTGACCACATTGTCAAAGAACATTTCAAGCCAAAATAGACCTTATTAGCCATCTTAGAGCTCCATACTTTCAACCTATATAATATATCAACTGATAACTTAACATAGCAAAAACAAAGAAAATACATACAGGTAAAACAACTGTGGAGAAATAAATATATGTTAATGGGAAAGAATTGGAGGTGGTGGACAATTTTGAATATGTTGTGTCATTGATTACCAACTCGGCAACACAATGAAAGAAATTAAACGACGACAGTAGTAGGGTTTGCGAGAATCAGATATTATTTTGAGGCTGTTTATGAGGCGTTAGGCCTCATAAACCCTTATATATTTGTTATCCCGCCCCTGTTCGATCTTGCAACAGCGGATCCGCCATTTACCTAGTTATTTTCTGGTACTTCTATGCTAACCGACCCGAACCTTCTTAAACCAGACCTGGCACGTGGTAGATATAGAACCCCTCGATGAGGAGACCGAAGTCAATATGACAAATTGGAAAATGACATTATTCATCACTCGGGATCTATGAATAATTCATCACGGCTCAGAATGATAGTTGCCAACATTCCCTCGGTGCCCATATAAGGTACCCATGCTTCAACTCTAAGCTTTAGGAGAAAAACTGCGTAACAAATACTAGCGAGGCATACATTACATTAAACATTTAAATCTAACATTATAATAAAGGGCTATATTTCTAGTAGGTATAATGTAGATTATTAATCTGAAAATAAAAATATTATTGTCAAATAATATAATTAATATCTTATTAAAATATCCTTGAAAAATAAGAAAATAATAACAGCGCCAGTTATAGCCCCTGGAAACAAAAAAATAATAGTCGCCCCTTGGTAATTTATCGGTATATTACCTGTGTTCAACATGTGTAACATTTGTGTAACACGTGTCCCCGATAAAGTAATTATACACACTGGGCAAACAGCTCTAAAGACATCTGCGTCTCTGTTTCCGCTTGATTCTGGTTGGTATCGTTGGTGGTATGTCTGCTTCTCGTTGTATTTCTCTCTCTCTCTCTCTCTCTCTCTCTCTCTCTCTCTCTCTCTCTCTCTCTCTCTCTCTCTCTCTTTCTTTTTTCTTTCTTTCTTTCTTTCTTTCTTTCTTTGTGATGGTAGTAAAAGTAGGCGTATGCATAGGCATGCGTGTGTGGTGTATGTTTGCGTGCGTGCGTGTGCGAATGATGACCCTTGCTTCCTTTCCAATGAGTATCACTGTAACCGAAAAACTAATTACGCATGAATGTGTACGCGTGTGCGTGTGTGTGCACGGTGCGTGTATGTGTGTGTGCGTGTCTGTGGGCGCGTGTATATGCGCACGGGTGTGTATGTGTGTGTGGGTGCATGCGAGTTTGTGTGTGCGCGTACATATGTGCGTCTGCATGTGTGTGTGCGCATGCGCGCTCGAATGTATTTGTGTGTATGTTTGTCTGTGTGCGTGTGTGTGTTTGTGCTATGAGTACATCACAACATTAGATAGACTACAGGCGACTCGCTTACCCCCACACGAAGCATGTCAATCGCAATTGAAAAACTTTAAACAAGGCACTAACAGAGGCTAGCGAGTCAGCTACCAAAACACTCAAATTAGTGCTCAAGTCAAACAGGGTACTAAACGAAGTCACTAAGTAGACGCATACTAAACTGCCATTTTCAACCCAACTACAATCAGATGTGTGATGACCCAGCAACTAGATGTGTGATGAACCAAATACCCAGCTGCTTGATGTGCAACAAGACACCAACCGAAGCAATCAACTCCAAAACGATCAAGGCAGTGCTCAAGTCAAACAGGGTACTAAACGAAGCCACCAAGTAGACGCATACTATACGGCTAGTTTTCAATTCCGCCTAGTCATAATTGTTTGGCATGTTATGAGAAGAAATGGCTTGGAGAACTTGGTGACGACTGGCAAGATAGAAGGGAAGAGATCAAGATGAAGACCGAGAAGTAAATACCTGGAATGGCTTGCCAAGGTGGCATGGTCGAGACAGGAACACGAAGCTGATCCACGACTCTGTTGGTCGAGTGAGATGGCAGAACATGACCGCCCATGCTTACCGGCCTACGCCTCATAAACAGCCTCAAAATAATATCTGATTCCCGCAAACCCTACTACTGACGACTATCAATTGCTCTTCAAAGACTAAGACAATTGAATAAATTATGGAATAGGACAGACAAAACTACAAAAATTAGATTTTTAAGAGCATGCATCTTTCCCATTGCAACATACGTCTGTGAGACCTGGACACTTACTATACAAGCTGAACAGCGCATAAATGCCTTTGAATATAAATGTTATAGACAAGTTCTAAGAATGTCTTGGGTAAAGAAAAGAAAAAATGCATCCATACTTCCAGAGCTGAATATTGAAGAAGGTTGGCTATTGAAGACGATAAAATAATGAAATTTAAATATTTTGGTCACTTGAAACGTCACGATAGTTTGGAGAGAACAATAATGGAGGGGTATATGCCTGGGGAGAGAGGAAGAGGAAGACCAAAGAGAAGATGGGTGCAGGATGTGGCGGATGATCTCCAGATGGGTGTATCGGACGCGGGGCATCTTGCTTATGATCGACAGGATTTCCAGAATGTTGTTATGGGAGCGAGGGTTTGCAAAGGACATGCTGCTGAATGAATGAATGAGATTGCCATTGCTTTCTGAACAGCCGATGCTCACTGACAATATTGGGAAAATCGGCACAATGCTGCACGCTTCTATATCACCTGCAGTTGACTTCGAATACCTTGTCACTTGATTCTGAAACTGCGTTCACTACCCCTTGACCACAGACTTCGATACTGCAGGTAGTGAGTCATCGAAATGATGCAACATTTGATCATGATAATCGCTAGGATCCGCCATTGAAATGATGCAACATTTGGTCATTTTTCTCGCTAGGATCAGCCATCGAAATGATACAGAATTTCGTCATGTTACTCGCTCGGACCAGCCATCGAAAGGCTGCAACATTTGCCCATGTTACTTGCTAGGATCAACCATCAAACGTATGCAATATTTGGTCGTGCTATTCGCTGGGATCAGCTATCGAAACATATTCTCCAAGGTAACATTGAAAGCATTGAAGATCAGGCGAAGGAAAACATCAACTGGCAACATTGATGACTAGATAGACTATGTATTAGGGACGTTCATTTCCAATGGCTTTATTACAAAAGCACTTCCCACTTCTTCCTTGCTAATGCTTCCTGTACAATCTTTGAGACATGCAGTAGAGCATCATCGTGCAACAAAATCACACCGCGAGAAAGCATGCCGGGTGATTTATTCTCTGATGGCTTTTTGAAGCTTGTCTGGTGTTTGCAAGTAGTGGGTAGAGTTGATGTTGACACCAGATTTTTTAAAGTCGGCAAACAATAGCCCTTCATGGTCAAAAAATGCGCTCATCATAACCTTACCAGCGGAAACCTGTAACTTGAATTTTTTTGGTTTTGGTGATCCAGCATGCTTCCATTGCATGCTCTCTCTTTTACTGCTAGGCTCAAAGTGGCGACACCATGATTGATCGCCTGCCACTATGCGGTAGAGACATGCATCACCCTCCATTCTGTTACGCAGCAAGTGGTTCAAACATCATTGCATGCGTTCCTCTTTTTGGTGATCGATCAACATCTGTGGTACCCACTTTGAATACACCTTCCGATACTGCAGTTTCTTACGAACGACCTTTTGAATTGTCCCAATTGATACATCAAATTCTTTCGCTAGCGAACGTATGCTTCGACAACGGTTCATCTGTACTGCTGCATGAATTTTGGCGATGGTGTTTTCTGTTGCAGTAATATGCGCTTGACCCGGCCGTCGAAGTTCTGTCGTGAACTAACGTCCTTTCCGAAACATTCGTGCCCAGTCGGTCACTGTTTTCTTCGACACACATTTGTTATCCGTACGCTGCCTGCATTCTTCGATGAATGTCCACTGGTCGACATCCTCCCAATGAAAGAAACTGAATTACCGCTCTTTGAGCTTCTTTGGACGGATTTTGGATCAACCCGGCCATTTTATCAAAAATCAGAAACAGAACCTATGCATCAATGGGACGATAAGCACGTGCTCTTTTATTCATTGGTCAGTATTTATCATATGACTGTGAACATGATCATGTTCAACGTCCGCAATTACCCGCGGTGCGGCACGAACGGATTTCATATGAATGACCTCTATATTTCACACATACATTAGTGCTGAGTAGAGGAAGCAGTGGAGAATCTTGACCATCATCGTATCCATTGTGACATTCTGACAATCCACAAATATGGTCTAAAAAAGTCGCTTAAAAGTCGACGGGGTCGACTTCATTGCACCGGGTTTTATCCCATATGGCTCGGTCTCTTTCCGTAGCACGGATAGCGTCACACAAAGCACGAACTCCGTAGCTTTTAGCGACGACCCACAGGAGTCTCCGAAACATTTAACTCGTAAACCAAAGGGCGCGGCCCGGAACCGAACCAACAACCTTCGTAACACGAGTCAAACGGCTTGACCACTTCGCCACAGAGACTAAATATGGTCTAGATATATAATAAAAGATAGTCACTAAATACGGTGAAACTCACATCATTACCACGACAGTGATTCGTGTTCAATCCCCAGCAGTGGCAGATTTCATTCTTCTGACCAGTTAGGCTGTAGGTTGATGCAACCTCCAAAAATTGGTTTCTGGTCATTTCAAGACATTTGGGGAAAAACTGTTTGCACAATAAAGGGCGCGATAAAGGAAAATGGCCTGACTCAAAGTGACCTACTTTCACATCTAGATGGTATTATCTACCTGTGCCTTTCAACAGAAATAATGTCCATGTATTGCACATTGAATGTCGACCTGTCTATATAAACTTGGGACTAGCACCACATTCCCAATACTGCTACAGTTAAAGTTAGTTTGCATATCTTGTAAAGGTCGTCGTAATCAACACCAGCATTTCTGACTTTTACTTGGCAAGTTTACGTTCAGAAGTTTGCCATTGCTTTCTGAACGACCGGCACTCATTCTATTTTGTAAAACTCAACACAAGGCGGTCTGCTGCCAAATCGCCCGCAGCTGTGTTGCCAACGCGGTATGCGGGATTACGAACTGCATTCGCGATTCCTTCGCCACAGTGCAGGACCAAAACCCTTAAGGGCCTTTAAAACTGTATTTTTCATTTCTTAATACACCAAACACACAGTTTTCATACTTGTTCACATACTACTTCATTTTCTTGCAGGCAATCCGACAAAATGGAACTAGACACGGTACAGAACATCACACTGTCCTATCAGAATGGCAATAAAGCTGAGATTGACAGCTCGCGCCCAGAACCTCTTCTGCCTGTCTACATTACAGTCTACGTAACTATCATCAATATTATTATCTTCGTTGTTGGTATCGTGGGGAATGTTCTAGTGATTGTGGTGGTGGCCAGGGTCAAAGACATGCGCACCACAATGAACTTGTATTTGGTGAATCTGAGTGTGGCAGACCTTCTAGTGTTGTGTATATGCCAACCCACGGCCATGCTGGAGCTCTACGCCAAGGAGAGGTGGTTTCTCGGAAATATAGTTTGTAAGTATATCCCATTTTATTATAGTTGAAAATATAATTCTTTACTCCTTCTGTTACAGAGATACATAATATTAACCCATGATGTATCACGAAACACATATTACCTGCATCGGTAACTTCATTAATGTTTTTCTGAACGTTTTACTAAAGCCCCTTCTTTTACAATTAAATGTTACAGCACATTCTTAAAATCGCGTGGATGAAGAAGAGGAACAATACTGGCATTCTACATGATCTTACGACCGTCGAAGAAAACATGCACATAAACTGCATGGTGTCTCGAAAATTCAAATCCTTCGGCACCATCGCAGTGGTTTAGAAAGAACATCAATGGAAGGCAAGGTTCCTGGAAGAAGAGGACGGGTCAACAGGCACGAAGAAGTCCATATTACATGAAAGACACCTGTAGCATGAAAATACCCAAAGCAGTAGGATTGGCAATGGACCGAGCGTTTTTTTTTTCTTTTTCTGCGGGACGCGATGGGAGCGACTCACGACAAAGAATCTGCTTCATGATGGAGAAGCCCCATGTACTGCTGCTAGTAATAGCATTTACCCTGGCTACCGCAAATTTAAATTTAAGTCCGTTCCACAGAGTTATGATTCTTATCCCTTCGTATCTTTTCTCCTGCCCTCTATCCCCTTTTGGAACATATGCCTTAACAACTCACGTCAAGCCATCCTATATGTTGATATCTCCTGCATCTTCCTTGGTGTTATAACTATATTCTTCATCTCCGTCTCTAATTATCTAATCCATGTTTTTTCTTTAGATCTTCCTCTAATCCGTTCGCCCAAAAATTTTAATCTTCTAATATGTATTCCTCTGTTTACAAGCATTTAATAATTTGAATAGCAACTTCTTGGGTTAGAGTTAAATATAAATCTGCTTGGAAATGAAATATTTGAAGGACAAGATGCCAGTATTTAACCTCCGTAGTTTTGAAAATTTGTCACGGAAGGCCAGTATTTGAAGTTGATAGTTCAGAACATGTGTTACGGAAGGCCACTATTCATATGTTGTGGGAAGCCATTATTTGGAGTTGATTATTCTGATTACGTCTTATGGAAGGCCTGCGATTGGGAACTTAATTTTCCGGCCATTTGTAACATAATACTAGTATTTGCAGCGGATCACTGTACAAACAGTGATCTTTAAGTTTGCCCTTTTCATAAATGTATAACATTCATTTTACAATCACGGTTGGAATCAATTTATCTGTCAAAAGAAACATTTGAACTATTTCGTCATTAAGCTTTTATAATAGATGAAAACTGAGAGATAGATAGATAGATAGATAGAGAGAGAGAGAGAGAGAGAGAGAGAGAGAGAGAGAGAGAGAGAGAGAGAGAGAAGAGAGAGAGAGAGAGAGAGAGAGAGAGAGAGAGAGAGAGAGAGAGAGAGCGAGAGATAGAGAGAGATGCTGCACTAAATATGGGAAATCCATCCTCGTCATCATCGTCATCATCATCTTATGCTTTTACCGTACAGCGTTGTGGGGAGGAATAATTGGCGTTACAGCGCCGATAGGTGGCACTGGACAGTGTCATTCCGTGTGACTGTACAATGTCTTTTATGTTCGTCAATCCATTATTTAGGGCATCCACTTACTCTCGCAAAAGATGTTCTTTGATGCAGGGCTAGTGCAGGTACTTGATTATTTTGCATTCTAACAAGGTGGCCAAACAATCTGATCTTCTGTCTTTCAATATATGTGGTACAAGGTATTGATCCATCTGTCTGTCTGTTAACATCCTTTCATATTCGGTCTCGGATAAGTAAGATGGAAGCTCTCCTCAAGCATCTCATCTCACAAGTGTTGATTTTGAGTAAGTGTGATTTGGATAATGTCACAGATTAACATTTGTAGCATAGGAATGATATGAATATGGTAATTATTTTTGCTGACATATGTATAATTGGATGTTTCAGTATGGGTGATAGTTGATATATAAGAGCACTTGCTTTTAGACATCTGTTTTCAATTTGTCTGTTTATTCTGCCATCTTCTGTGAAGATATTTCACTACTTCTGAGACAGTGGTTCTCAACTTTTTTTGGCCCATGCCCCCCTTTACCATATGTTCAGAACGTCATTCCCCCCTTTCGAATTTCCTCCCTATAAATCTCCCCCTCCCTTACACAGTATACATAAAAATGGAAGCTAAATTTAATAACACATACTAGGATAAGCCCAGACATCTACATAAAACGTGATTTGCCGGTCTACTTACATTATAAAACGAACTTCATTAGGGCGAGAAGTACAGAATCGTAAAATATAGAGGGAAAAACAATATCAAGTAACTGGTTCTTGTATTAATGCGATCTTTAAATAATTTCAATTCCCCCCCCCCCCCCCCCCCTTCCTGGAAACCATAAATTCCCCACCAGTTGAGAACCACTGTTCTAAGATATTTGAAATCTTTAACTTGTTTCAGAGATGTGCTATTTATCAGTGTACTTAGTGGACCAGGAGATCTGCTGCATGTTGAACTCAGCTTATTAATATGATTTTGCAGTCTGCTCTCGTCGCTATAAAACAGGCACTGATCATAACGAAATAAAAGTTAATTCTTTGCAGATGAATCTGTTGTTTCATCAGAAGTAAAGAGTCAATATTTTCTTAATCTGTTCTGCTAATGCTTGCTTCTTTGGATTTTCTGTCTCTCTCTCTCTCTCTCTCTCTCTCTCTCTCTCTCTCTCTCTCTCTCTCTCTCTGTCTCTCTCTCTCTCTCTTTCTCTCTCTCTCTCTCTCTCTCTCTCTCTCTCTCTCTATATATATATATATATATATATATATATATATATATATATATATATATATATATATATATATATATATATATCAAAAGCAGAGGAGAGAGCATGCATCTCTGTCTTACTCCTGAATTGGCATCCATACAAGATTTAAAATTAAATCGCTACCTGTCAATAGAAATTAAAGTAATATAGTTGTTACAAATGAAGGCATTATAGTAAGCGGTAAGACAGAAACATTCAACGCAACAACTATACAGAAATGGGAAATTATTAAATCACTGCTACAGACGAATGAAATACAATTCAATGCTCTTTGGTCACATACTAAATTATCATGGTACAATAAGTGGCTAGTACAGATAAGAGCAATGACTTGATTGTTTCCCCATGTCTATTGTCGGATTTCCCTCTTTAAACGTATGTTTATTCCTAAATACCATCTATCAAGACTTTACAGCCTGTTTGGTGAAAATTATATTTATGTATATTTAGTTGAGCTGAATTGAGTTGAGCGAAGAACTAACATCACTGCACTCAGGACATTGCCATTCGCGCTTTGTCCCCTTGTTCAATAGTCAGCGAAGAGTGACACTACTAATTGTTCCCACCGCTATCTGATTGAAAGTCATCCTGGTCTTCCCTCTCACATTTGAGACTCTACCAGAAACCCGTACCAATACCCTTCAATCTCATTCTTTCCATTTACGGGTTCTCAATCTTTTTCTTCACTTTCTCCACGTGGTCCCACAGGCGCACGACCACCTCTACCGTTTGCATAGGTAATCTATCACAAAGAGGTGCATTCCCTGCCAGCCTATCAGCATGTTCATTCCCTCGCACTCCCGCATGGCCAGGGTGAAATATCCATACACTTCTTACAATCTGTGACCTGTGAAGCGAGGTGAACCATTCCACACTAAACATTCCTTTCTCTACGAAACATTCCTGTCTCCACCTTACTAAGCATACGCCTTGAGTCTGTAGTGAATGCAATGTGTGTTGCAGTAGTCTCCTCTAATAAACGAAATGCCGCTGTTACTGCTTCCACCTCCATTCTCATGCTGGAGGTCGTGGCCTCATATGCCAGACTCTCCTTTTTAAGATTGATTGATTGATTGATTTAGGAATCGACATCACAGCATTCGGGGCATTCCCATAAGTGCTCCGTCCCCATCCTCAGCAGCCAGCGAAGAGTTCCAACACTAATAGTACCAGTAGCAATCTGATTATAAGTCCGCCTCGCCTTTCCTCTGAGTGTTGAGCGTCGGCCAGATCCCTTCGTCACTCTTCGTTGTCTCATTCTTGCCAGACCATGGTAATCCATTTGCTCCTCCGAGGTGTGCACGTGCTCCCACAAGGCCGCAACCACGTCTGCCTTATCATGTATCAATACTCCACCAAGTTCTGCAGAGCCAGCCAATCTGTCCGGCTGTTAATTTCCCAGCACACCGGCATGCCCCGGAGGAAAGATCCAGGTGATGCTTGTCACCCGTGACCTCCGAAGCGAAGCAAACCACTCCTCACGAAGTCTGCCCGTCCTCGCCCTCGTCAGCATGCTTTCTGAGTCAGTTACAATCACGATGTGTGTGTGTGTGTGTGTGTCGTATTCTCCATCCAGCGGAGAGCCACAGTGACTGCCTCCACTTCCATTCTTAAGCTGGATGTTGTGGTATCATATACCAGGCTCTCCTGCCCCAAACAGCGACCATTAGCTTTGGCGATGAACTCCCAGCCACTTCTCTCACCTCTTGACACCGAACCATCTGTGTAGATAATCACATCACTCGAGTGAGCATTGTCCTGAATTAGTTGCTGGATTTCCACTTCCGTGGCCCCTGCTGGCCACTCCCTGCACTCCCGACTTAATGTGATTATAACTCTGCACAAGTCTGACTGCTCCGCTGGCACTCTGACCCTCTCCTCTCCACGCCTAATGTTCTCCGAGGGGCACACCTGTCTGATCGTATCCTCCGCCTGAGCCATCCATGATTTCCCTCTTATCAGTCCCTGACCCTTAACTGCGTCCAGCGCCTCTAGTATTCTTCCAACCCCCCTCTCCTTTTAAAGAATCGTCCATTACCCTTCGCAGTGAAACCCCAACCACTCCGTGTGTTTCTCACCACTGTACCATCGGTACAGATCACTATGCCATCTTGATGTGTGGTACTCTGGATCAGTTGCGGCACCTCAAACGCTGTGTGGTCCGCTGCCCATTCTCCGCACTCACGACCCATTGTTATTATTACATTGTGCTAGTCGGTCATGTCTTCCGGTACTACAACCCACTCTTTTTCACGATTGATCATCTCTATATCACACGCCTGACGTACATATATTTCTGCCTGTGTCATCCAGGAGCTGATTCGTCTTAGTCTATTACCCTTGACCATATCCTTGGCTTCATGCAGGGTGTGATCCCTATCTGCAGCAACTCTCAGGTACCATTTGTTTTGAAGGACCATATGCCAATCCAACATAGTTGGTAGTGCCAATATATTCCTCATGCATATAATGAGTGTGTCCTTTGTACACCCCAGGATCACCCGCATGGCAGCATTCTGTATGCTCTCCAACCTTTCAAGCTGGCTCGTAGATACTGTCAGCAGTCCCAACCATGCTCAATGACATACGAGGGTTTGTTAATAAGTAAGTCACAAATGGCTGTAAAAAAATTAATAAAGATGATAACAACTTGACACGAGAGTAGTAGGTTAGCTGGTATTTGATTATATTTTCTGGATTGTGGTGCTGGATTGACCCCAATCCAGCTGGATTAGGGTTAGGGGTTAGGGTTAGGGTTAGGGTTAGGGTTAGGGGTTAGGGTTAGGGGTTAGGGTTAGGGGTTAGGGCTTAGGGGTTAGGGGGTTAGGGTTTAGGGGGTTAGGGTTTTTGTCTTCTCCTAATTATAATTTCTGGATTGACCTCGCTGGATTGTCCCCAATCCAGCTCGGGGCCAGGGCGGTTTGGGTAGGGTGGGTATCTAAGTCATATGTAAGGGTTGATACATCTAAGAAAAGACATGTTTCTAAGGGCAGATAACTGAGTGTGTGTGTGTGTGTATATTTTAACTAATTTTTAAAAAAAAATTAAATTAAAAGACAAGCAGAGGCGCGCGCGGGGCGGGCGGCGAGCGCAGGGTCGGTCGCGGGCGGCGGGCGCGGGGGCAGGATCGAACCCCATAAAATACGTCGCATAGGTGGGTAGGTCTTCATTGCTGAGTGCCCACACAGCTGGTTATTGGTGACTGCCCACTAGTCCAGTCAGCGGACCAACGAATAGCGGTTATATACTCGTAATAATAAGGGCCAAACGACTCTTTCCGTAAAATGTCAAAACTTAAAAAACACACAGAGATGTACATGCACAATGTGGGACAAAAAATCAATACTGATTCTCCTAACAACTAATCCAGGAGCTTATCGTCGTCGTAATGGACTAGGTGGATTATTAATGTTATTGATATATCCGCGGTTGCAAATAGTTCGTGATATTAATAAAAGGCCATATGAATGTCGATAGAGGATTAACAGCTTAACACCTATTGTCGGGCACCCAATAAAAATCAATAGCACTACTTTAATTTCTTCTCATAATTGCTGGCAGGCGCTTATAGGACTAAGCCTCATTGCAGTGCGCGGATTAATACATGGTGTCAGTTGGTGTAGTCCACATCAGCACAACTCACTATATATACTGGGAATATTCGCTATACAAGCCACATTCGCCCAGGACGCTGAAGAAGATACAGTGGAGGAAAACCAGACGTGGACCATAGTTGCACTAGGTGAGTATATTGTCTTGTTGGTAAAACATATGCTCGTGTGTGAGCCTGTGCGTCTGTGTGTCTGTCTTTCTGTATGCATGTATGTCTGGCTGTCTGTCTGTAGATATGTCTATATTCTGTGTGTGTGTGTGTGTGTGTGTGTATGTATGTAGGTGTGGTTATGTGTATGCGACTGTGTATGTATATGTGTGTCTATATGTCTGTATGTGTGTGTGTGAGTATGTATGTATATCTGTATATATGGCTGTGTGTGAGTATGTATGGGTGTGTATGTATATATTTATGTATGTATATACGTACACGTGTGTATGTGAGTGTATATGTATATGTGTATGTCTATTTGTATGTGTGTATGTATGCAACTGTGAATGTGTATGTGTGTATGTATATATATGCGTGTGTGTGTGTGTGTGTGTGTGTGTGTGTGTGTGTGTGTGTGTGGTCGGCTAAGTGTACTTATGTGTGCGCCCTTCTTGGTGGAACTGGTTGGTAATGTATTGTGTCTTGCTTCCACAGAGCGCCTTGTATCTAACATAGCAAAAAGTCAGCACCGGTGAGCCGAGCTCGCCGACAACCAACGTTGCCTTGTATCAGCATAGCAAAGGGTCACCACTAGCGACTCGATCTTGTCAACAAGCAGCATTGCCTTGTGTCTGACCAAACGAAGGTTCTTCACCCTTGAATTGGTACTACAAGCAGGTATGTATGTATATGTATGTCTGTATATATGTATCCGTATATGTGTGCGTGTGAATACTGGTAGCCTTGCTAGCTAAAACAACTAATTTTAATAGTTCATAGACTACTCCAGTGATATGAAGACAACACTAGAGCCTCTCTCGCTCTCGCTCTCTCTCGCTCTCTCTCTCTCTCTCTCTCTCTCTCTCTCTCTCTCTCTCTCTCTCTCTCTCTCTCTGTCTCTCTCTGTCTTATGAACACTTACGTTTTTTTTTTATTTTTTATTTTATTTTTGGTGTTCGTTCTGTACTAATGGATGTTTGTCTTTTTTATTTTATTTTACTCAAGATGGTCTGTTAACTTCAATCAGTCATATCTTGTGGTCTTTCATATTCCGTGTTAACAAATCATGCTCCGGCCTTGTGAGGTCTTCAAATGTAATGTCTAGACCAGGTGTTAAACTATATTGATTGTGTCTTGTGGAAGTTAGAAGAAAAAAATATGTTCTTAACTTCACATTGCCTATAAAGAGAAAAAATATGTTCTTAACTTCACATTGCCTATAAAGATTTATTTTATATATGGCTGTGTCACTGTCTACCTAATGGCAACTTATTTAAAATTATATTACACACATGTATGATATCGGATGTTAGCTCAATGGAAAATATGAAAATTAAAAATTATTGGTGAAAACTAACAATTTTTGTGATTGCTACTTTCACAGGTGTACGTGGTCAACCTGGTAGAATACAAAGAACCAGTATCCTTGTACGCAAACAGCCACTATTATAAAAAGCGCAGGTGATTAAATATAAAGAAAAGTGTACCAACCCGCAACTACCAGACGACTAACAGTAATTTACATTATTGTCAGCTGGAATCATGGCCACTAACCAGAAAAATATCCATCTGTGTCCTACCTGTAACAAAGGTTTCACTGAACGCCACAATCTTACACGTCACATTCGAACAGTCCACAAAACCGAAACTCACACATGCCACATCTGCGGTCACTTATACAACAGAAAAGACACATTACAACACCATTTAAGAGCACATAACCAGACACCCATGACATCAACTACACCCGCATCATTAAACAGGGACACTACAACTCCAACACACATGGACAATATACCTTCAACATCAAACACGGATACTAAAAAAGCATCAAGAAAAAGAAAAGCACCACCAGACCCACAACCACATAAAAAACAGAAACACAATAGCGAGCACGTGGTAGCAGAGGAAGCCGACGTAGAGATAGATGAGAGAGTAGAGATAGATGAGGAGCTAAAGACTTTAGACAAACTCCCCACCGTCGACAATATCCAACAGACATATAGAGACAACTGGAATAGTATCAAAACACACCACAAGATCAACAAACATATATCGACTTACAATTTTTTTCACCGACCAGACTCAACACAACCAATGGACTGGACCGAGAAACTAGCGACTGTGTTTAGTAGTCAGACAAGCCGATTTAAGGTAAATTATAGCCATCACATGATACTCAGACATAAGGAGACGAACGAACTTAGATTTTTCCATTCTTCATCAAATAATGCTTGTGCACTCGACGTACCCTTTTTAGTAAACAACGAACAAGACTTTGACGACTTTATAACCATAGTTCAGGAAAGCGACATGTTCAATTATGCCCTACACAACAGACCTGACTCTACGTATTTGGTAGAGACAATCCCCGCGACTAGTTTCTATATATATCACATCAATGAGCACCCAATAGGTTGTTGTCTAAAGGGCTTACCTGACCACATAAAACACAACCACGGTATCAATATTTTACAATACGACTCAACTATACAACCATACACTGACAATTTTTGTCTCTTTCGATGTCTGGCGGTATTCCAAGGAAAACCCGTTGTCAATCTTAGGAAACACACCAGTCGCTTAGCTAACAAGTGGCAGAAATACCAGAAACTAGAGTCGTTAGAAAACTTCCCAGGGGTTAGGCTTATCGACATGCCCAGTATAGAAAAATGTTTTAAGGTAAAGGTAGACATATTTGAATTCAACGAGACCCAGGCCCTAGTCCCCAAACTTCGCGGTAGTGGGGAATACGCTAAAACGTTGCGGGTATTATTATATAAGGATCACTTCATGTACATTAATGACTTTGATAGAGTAGCCAAGTCATTTGGGTGTAGCGAGTGTGGGAAGTTGTGGAGTGGTTTCTGGGAGATGGAGTATCATAGCAAAACGTGTAAGGGGGGAGTCCCCGTGAACAGTTATAAAGGAGGGGTCTATACTGTGACAGAGACTGTGTGGGAGACCATTAGCTCATTGGGGGTCAAGGTAGATCCAAAGTACGTATATCCTTATAGGGCTGCCTATGACTATGAATGTTACTTCGAGACCAACAATTTACCAGGGGAAACCAAGTCCACCAAATTTTTAGGTAAGCATGTCCCACTTAGCTGGTCGATAGCGTCAAATGTCCCTGGGTTTGAGGACCCCGTCTGCCACATCACAGCGGGTAATCCTCTGGACTTGGTGAGAAAGATGGTTGAATATCTGACTCAAATCGCTGATGCAGCGTACGCCGAATTACGAACTAAGTTCGACTGGTTATACACACGGTTAGAAGAGCTAAATGAACACAAACTAATAGCTAAGTTAGACGAGTACATGCAGGAAATGCCGGTGATAGGATTTAACTCGGGGAGGTATGATATAAATCTAATTAAGCCTTATTTGATAGAGTCCTTCCTCTCTGCCACTGATGACCCCTTTAAATACATAGTGAAGAGAAACAATAATGTCATGGCCATTTCCACAGAAAAACTGAAATTCTTAGATATAGTTAATTATCTAGCCCCAGGATTTAGCTACGCCAAATATTTAGCGGCCTATGACGTAGAAGAGACCAAGGGGTTCTTTTGCTACGAGTATATCACCTCATTAGATAAACTACAAGAGACTCGCTTACCTCCACACAAGGCCTTCCATTCACAGCTGAAAAACTCCAACATTTCAGCTGCTGATTACGATGTCTGTCAGCGAGTATGGCGCGAGAACCAAATGACGACACTGGCAGACTTCCTAAGGTGGTACAACAACAAGGACGTGCGACCATTTATTAAAGCGTTAAAGACTCAGGTTAAATTTTACAAAGGCTTAGAGGTAGACATTTTCAAAGATGCCATCTCAGTTCCCGGGGTGACCCTAAAGTACCTGTTTAAAACCATCCCCAAAAATATAGTGTTTTCATTATGTTCCAATAAGGAGAGTGAGCTGCACACCACCGTTAGAAAAAATATTGTAGGGGGCCCCTCGATCATATTCCATAGGTATCATGAGGTAGGTAAGACCAGGATTCGAGGGGGTGAAGTAGTTCAGAGTGTGAAAGGGTACGATGCCAATGCTCTATACCTGTGGGCACTGATGCAGAAGATGCCCACGGGTTTTCCTGTGATAAGATATGCAGAAGATGGGTTCAAGCCCCATAAAACCAGAGTGTACATCGTCCAGTGCAGAGAGTGGTTGGCCTGGGTACAACACAGTCAAGGCATAGAGCTACAAACACAGTTTAATGGGCGGGAGATGTCTCTAGGAGAACGACACATCCGTGTAGATGGCTGGGATAAGAAGACTCGAACCGTCTACCAGTTTCACGGGTGCTTATTTCACGGGCATCAAGACTGTGTGCTGACACGGGGTATTGATGTTAACCCGGTGAGCAAAAAACCCTTGGCCGAGCTGTATGCCAACACTCTTCAGATTCGCGAGTATCTGAAGAAGGAGGTGAATGTTACGGTCGTGGAAATGTGGGAATGCGAGTGGAAGTCTCTAAAAAAGACTAATACCACCATTAAGAACTTCGTGAAGACGACATTCCCATACATCGCACCCTGGCATGGTTACCAGGACATAGACCAAGACAAGATTCTCAAGGCTGTAAAAGACGAGACTTTGTTTGGTCTAGTGGAATGCGACATCCACGTACCAGACGAGTATAAAGAGTATTTCTCTGAAATGACTCCCATCTTTAAAAACACTGATGTGTCTAGAGCCGACATTGGTGAACTTATGAGGCAGTACGCTGAGAAACATAAGTTGTTGACAAGTGCCAGACGGACACTTATAGGTAGTTATATCGGGGAAAAGATCCTATTGGCCACACCATTGCTAAAATGGTATTTGACGCATGGTCTAAAGGTCACTAAAATATACCAAATAATTGAGTATAAACCTGAGAAGTGTTTCGAAAAGTTTGGTAAGGAGGTGTCTGCCGCCAGACGGGCCGGTGACAGCAATACGGCTTATACTATTAAAGCCGAGACAATGAAACTACTGGGAAATGCAGCCTATGGCAAAACATTAACCAACAAGGCCAAGCACACCAAGGTTTCCTATTGTCGTGGGGCTGGCACGTCAAAGTTGGTGAATCAACCTCTATTCAAAAATATGACCAGGCTGTCAGATGATGTGTTTGAGGTGGAGTCTCTAAAGAAGACCATCTTATGGGATCTACCCCAACAAATAGGCTTCTTTGTGTACCAGTACGCAAAGTTGCGCATGTTAGAATTTTACTATGACTGTTTAGATAAGTTTATAGATAGGAAGGATTTTCAGTTGTGTGAAATGGACACTGATAGTCTGTACTTAGCCCTTAGCGCCCCAACCTTAGCACAGGTCGTCAGACCTGAACTTCAGGAAGAATTTTATAGCGTCTATAGCTCCTGGTTCCCAGCTGAGGTCTGTGATAGCCATAAAAAGGATTTTATTAGCAGTAGGGGCGTTGTACCAACCTGTGACCTGTGTAGAGATAAGCGACTCTTCGACAAAAGAACCCCTGGGTTATTTAAGTTGGAGTATGAGGGGCGGGGAATGGTCTCCTTATGCAGCAAGACATATCACTGTTTTGGAGACTACAATAAAACCAGCACGAAAGGGTTGACAAAACACCACAACACCCACCTTGACAGAGACACTTTCTTAAATGTACTCGACACACAGACAGCCAGTGGAGGGACAAATATAGGGTTTAAAACACAGGATTCCTCTGTCCTCACATATCAACAGCACAGAGAGGCCTTATCCTATTTTTATATTAAAAGAAAAGTACAAGCAGACAAAGTTACCACCTCACCACTAGACATTTAACATTCACTCATGTGACCTGTTGTTTATTAGTGTAAATGCGTATCATACTGTGTAAAAAAACCGTTTGTGTGTACATAACTGTATACTTTTTTTTTTTTTTTTCATCTCGAAAGATAATATACTCCTTCGTCAATGAAACTTGTGTGTTCTATAATATGATCCTTTAAAAACTTTTATGTGTTCGTACGTGTACTGTGATAGCCTTGTGAAATTGATGGTACAGTGAAATTGATGGTACAGTGAAATGTCTACATCATTGAAACTAAAATGTTTGTGAATATGTCACTGCTTTTGTAAATTGATGACTTGAATGCCATATAAATGCAATTTGTAAACACTTGAAATGCTTTGTAATGTACTTTGTAAATGAATGTGCTGTAACTACAAAAACTAAGTATTTGTGCATATATTTTGATACTTTGTCACTGATTTTGTACATTGATGGTTGATATAAATGAATGATATTTTGTAAACGATTGAAACAACTTTACTATACTTTGTAAATGAATGCGCTGAAAATACACACTCATGGTATCGTTGTCGATAAAATTGACTTGTTGAATATGTTTTGTACACTATTGAAATTTTATCCCATACTGGATTTTGCTGAAAAAAATAAAAGCTATGAAAACCAACTGGTGTGTTTTGTTGGTTTATTTCAGTGGTATAACTGGTTTTTCCTGTTGTCTGGCTTTTTCCTTGTTTTTCATGTTTTCGACTTTCTTGTCTTTCTTGTTTTCATGCTACAAAGTGATGTTTATTCATGTTGACTGTGGTTGTTTGACTTGGCATAAACCTGTGGAACAATTGACATACACAAACAGACAATACCAAAAACACAAGGGAACAAACGGGCCAAGAACAGTGGGAACACAAGTACAAGATCACAAAAGTACAAATACACAACTATTTGCCAACGAGCCAAGTACACAAGAAGAAGAATATCACAAGTACAAAAGGACAAATGTTTACAAAAATGATACACAACAAATAACAAAGACAGCGATTTTAATTTTTTTTCTGTTTTAATTTTCATAGATGGATAGCTATACACGTTGTCTCTTCTTTCTTGGATCACCCAGTGGTATACAGTTGTCTGAGTAGTCAAGGGCTGCTGGTCTCCGGGCTGGTGGACTCTGATCACACATCTGACTGTATGTTGGTTGACTATCAAACATCTGGCTGTTGTCGGCTTCATCAAACATCTGGTTGTCATCGGCTTCATCACCTGCCTGGTAGCTGGGTTGATTATTGTAGGCCTGATATGTGTTGGTGACTTGGCTGTCTTGGTAGGGTTGAACACTGTTAGTGACTGGCTTGGCTGGAACATTTTTAGTGACTGGTTTGACTTGATTAGTAACGGGCTTGGTTTGAACACCGTTAGCACCTTGAATGGATGAGAGTCTATCAAAATCAGCTAGAATCCCACTTTGCATCGCTATCAATTGTTCGTATTCTTGGCGAGTAAGTGTCAGACCCATCTTAGTCGGGTATTTTTTATCAGACTCACCAAAGAAGCGGCGTATGTGCAATGTAGTCGTACCTCTGAAGGATGAGACAAAGACTGCCTTGACGCCGTCCCCCACGGGTCGAACGGTTTCACCACCACGAGTCATGTAGACGGAATTAGCTGGTACAGTCTTGAGTTCTGTAGTCATCTTCGGTTCACGGTGTGCGACTGGTCTCAGCCACGGGTTTATATACCAGTCGTTGAGCCACGTGTAAACTGGTTTCAACGAGCCATAACCAGAAGCAGTCGACCTACATTAAGGTTTGTGGTAACAGGTGGTTAACCTTTATTAAAAGATGACTAATCGACCCACAATCCGGTCATTGACCCGTTGTTTATTTGAAAACGCCTGCAGAATACGTGGCATACTCCACCCTCGACATTTCCGCTTGAGAAAATAGATAGCGTACAGGCCACAGGTGTTACTTATTACATCTTGTAAGACCCGGGTGTTGTACATTAACGGTCTGACTGAGTACTTCTCAATAAACTTGCTTATGTCAGCTTGTAAGGGTGGTAGCCCAAACGAATCAAAGTATTCACATTTGCCTAACCCATCGTAATACAGCGCGATCCAGTGGGACCCGGGTTGATCACTGGGGTCAGTGTTTATCACCAAAGCAGCTGGTTTAGTTCTATCTATTTGTGTAGGTAACTGATCACGAGCACATACTCTGACCTGGACCAGTCGAACATATCTATCCGCTAGAAGTAGACTGGTAATCTGTTCTGTGTCCATTATGAAGCATAATCTGTTAGCACTTGCCTGGTCTTGGATATTTCAATTATCCCGTCGTGCTCGGCGCAGACGATAACTTGTAATGGTTCTGGGGTGGGTGTGTTGAACTTAAATTCCAGGGTTAGGGGACCAGCCCTCGGCATCTCAAACTGATCTCCGTCCAGTAAACTGGGACTCAGGTCAAAGGCATACAGCGTATACCCATGTTTATATTGCATATAGTCAATGGAATTACCGGCGTCCTTGCCCACCAGACCCATGGCAAGATTAGTGCCAAAGAAGGCTCGTACGTATTGATTACGTTCATAGTCCATCGTTAACGGCTTGCTGGTGGCAGATCGCCCATCAACTGTTACGTTCAGATACGTCAGCCCAAAGGTTTGAAAATTATAAGGATTAGCTTTGAAAGTACCGTTGAAGGCGGCTGAGGTTATTAGGCCAACCACGATACGGGTGGGTGTTTGACTCATAAACAGATTATCTTGAGTGTGAGATAACATCCCTTGGGGGATAGCTAATGTTTTCAGCGCCACACGCTTGATCGGTAGCTTCATATTGGCTCTCATCAAGGCTTTCTCATGGGCGAGAGCGACGGCTGGATTTAGTTTGGCTTTACGAACCACCAGCGTGGCATGTGTTATAACGGATGAATAAGCCAAGGTGTCGTCGGGGGCCATTAGGTTAAAGGTAGTTTTCGATGGAGTCAGCTTAATTTTCACATCAACACCGTTTATCATGTAACGGTCTTGCGCAAAGATATCGACGTGTAGTCGACCCATCATATCTATTTCTTGGCTCTCGCTGGCTAGTTGTCGTCGGGTGTTTCGACCTTTGTTGTTATCGCCTTGAGTCTCATCGAGAAATTTAGCTGTATCGTAGTAATAGAGGGCGGCTGAGAGATGACTCTTCTTGGCTTCTTCCCCATGATTCAGTGTGGCTTCCAGATAGGCTCTATATGGGTATGTGTTCTCACTCGGGGTGATTAGAGTGTCGTTGAGTGAGACATCCACTTGTGAAAACAGACTGTGTAAGTAATAGTTGACGGGGGCCACTTCGGCTGTGGGTGGTAGTTTATCACCGTTGGGTAGTGTGACTTTAGCTCTGATGTGTAAGAAGGTATTATATAAGTCTAGATACTCTTCACTGGCGCCAGATATAGCAAATTCTATAGGTGCTCCAGGTGCTAGAGATGCGAGCGGGTGAATCTCCACACACTGCCCCTCTTCTACTGCCGTTTGTGTCGGAGGCACGCTAAACAGATCCAAACCAGAATGCAGACACTCACAAGAGTTGGGATGAATCAGAGCCATCATGCGAAGATATCCGAATACTTCTTCTTATGAGACCGATTAGGACCAACACTTAGTTTTATACGTTTACTCGGCTCACCAGGTGGCGCTGGTCGCCTTTTTCTTCTAATACCGCTACCCGATTGGCTAACATGATCGGCTGCGCCTTGCAGTAAACGCTGACCGGCTTGTTTGGCGTGGTCTTTAAAGGCTTCTCCAACGTTCCTACCAGCTAGAGCGTCTTGGGCCACTTTCAAGCCTGTGCCGAGACCTTCTCGGAGTAAGGCCTTACCACCTGTCTTTAACCAGGGTAGAATTGTGCGACCAAGTCCACTGAAGAAACTGCCGATACCGCGACCTCTCTGACTCCTGCCACCCACAAACACTGGCATGCCATGGCCAGCTTGGTTGCAGTAAAAGTCCTCGTACATTTTGGGACTTCGGCGCAACGCCACGTATTTCACCATTATTCTAGGTCTGAATGTTTCCGCGTGCGAAAATGTAACGTCAGCACTGAAGTTCCGCTGGTGAATGAGATCGTTGTCCCCGTCTCAGTGGTTAAAAGGATCTCCACCGTGTCGAAAGAATACCGACTCAGTGGCACATAGTGTGGTTTGTCATAGATGCGAAATACCGAGGCTGAGCGCTGGTCCAAGATCGGGACAGTCCTTAGTAGTGGGACCATGGCGTCTCCGACTGGTCTCGCGGCTATGAGATCGCAATAGACGTAGACATTTTGAAGGTCATTATTCAGTTCTACCACCACCTCGCCTTCCATTAGAGGGTTGGCGTCCGTCACCTTGCCAGAGGGAAAACCTAAAATGTTTCTCAATCTCTCGCTAAATTTAACAGTGGCCCCCGGTTCGAATAGTTTCACGAGGGCTCTCTTCAAGGCCTTGTTATAATAGAATCTGACTCGCACCTTGTCATCAATCTCTTTCACTAACCGATCAGGACGTGCCCTGTCACGCTCTTCCTCCCCTTTCACTAGTCGATTCAGTTCCTCTATAAAACCAGCTGGTGAGCTGTACATACCCGAGGGACACACCACTCTTATGGGATGTTTCCCCTGGGGTGGTATGTATATGAACCACACTTCATTCTCTAACACATTGCAGTAGTAGTTGGGAAACTGAATTTCGGCCAAACCCACTTCGTATTGTTTGGTCACATCAATAGTCTGCGGCAACTTGACGAAAAAGTGACCCGGGTTGTTGTTGGGAAACATATTCGGTGAAGCATTGCTCGGTAATGTCACGTAGAAGCTCATAGTTTAGGGTTAGGTAGCATGTAACCCAGACAACTACTCATTAGCGCAATCCACAGCTTGCCCTCAGATGCTTCGGCGCTGCCGCGACTCAGATTGAATAGTGATACGCCGATAACGGTGTATATAACGACCATCTGACAGAAGAAGACAATCTCTGTTCGCGGCACCCGTTGACCAAAAAACGACCAGAACGAGGTTCTTTCGCTGGGTGGGTTATTTTGTGGGCGCAGTACAGTAGTTTCAGCAATGTCTTCATCCATTAGCCTCGGTATCTAGTTAGGTCTGAGACCCAGCTGTTGAATGACGAATTATACCCGAACCATTTCACTAAATACTCTTTACCACCACCTCTCCTTCGTCTTTCTTGTAAGACGGTTTCAACCCGATACACTTGTTTATCTCCGACTGGTTGGATCTCTTCTCGATAGAATGATCCTCGTAGTTCTTCGCCCGAATCGTCTTTTAGCACATAAGTCACCGGACTGGTCTGGTTTATACGACTGACGGTAAACAATTCTTCTGTCCACGACGGCACATACCCCTTTTTAAAAGGTTGTTTGGGTTGTGCCAGTCTGACTCGGTCCCCTTCTGTAAAATGTACTTTTCTTGACCCGTCGGGGTTTTGGTACAAGTTATGCCACACCTCTTCTTGATTAGTATAGTTGACTTGTCGGGGGGCCATGCGAATACTTCTGTGATATGAACCGTTGTAGTTGCGGATCAGTTTATCTATGACGTCGACATAGCGCAGTGTATTAGTCTTGGTGAAATACCGCCACATTTTTTCTTTAAGCGTCCGGTTGAATCTTTCCACTATAGAGGCCTTAACGTCTTCATTCTCGGTGGTAAAGAAATGCACACCTCGGTCTTTCAGAAATTTTAGGAAGGTCTGGTTGACAAATTCCGACCCTTTGTCGGTCTGAAAGTTTACCGGTTGTCTATCACCAAAGATTTTACTCACAAGCCTCCACCAGCGCTTTCCCCGTTTTCTTCTGGATCGGGATGGCCCAGGCATATTTACTAAACACATCGATGCAGGTCACTAGATACGACAACCCATCGTTGTATCTTTGTAATAGGCGCATATCTATCAAGTCGGCTTGAAACTGCTGATTTATCCCACCGGTTATGGTCTGACGTCTCTGAAAACGCCGACGGATCGGTTTATGCAAAGTATACGTGTCCTGATGGCGTAACCATTTCTCTATTTGCTTAGCGTTCAGTTTAGAATTTCTTTTTAAGGCGGCGGCCCCGCCATAGGCTCCCTGGCTGCTGGGGATCGTAGTAATACTTTCTTAATTGCGCGGCCATTTTTCCCACTTGGGCGTAGTTAACTTACTCGGCTTCTTCTTTCGTCTGAGCTTATACGCTGGAGTGGTCTCAACTACTTGACTCTTGGGTGTTATTGGCGTATGGGCAGTTACTTGACTCTTGGGTTCACTTACTTGAATAGGTTGACTAGGTGTCTCGGTTATTTGACGGGTGGTCTCGGGTGCAGTGCTGACTTCGGGTTTTTGTTCTTTGATATCCACTAGGCCTAAAGGCTTGTGTCTGTACTGATCTAGTCGATTCAGATATCGCTGCAAGGTTTGTTGGTATACTCGGGCTTTTTCACGAGGTGGCAGATCTTCACTCTCCAGGACTTGGCGCATTTGTTGGTCCAAGTCACGCAGGCTATCGTTTAGTGTGTCGGGTGGTGTATAGGGTCTTTCTAACAGGCGAGGGTCGATCAGGAGCATTTTCTTGGCCATTACAAACCCACGATGCCTTTCAACACATTTAAAATTGGGCCGAGTAAGGCACCTATGAAACCACCTTGTTGCAGGATCTGTTTCCTTTTCTTGAGCGACAGTTTCTTACCCGTGAGCGCTCTCAGACTGTTTTTGTGTCGCTGCAGTCGGCGCTTCTGACTCGGTGTCAGGGGAACATTCCCTTTTAAGACATTGTGACAGCATTCACATATTGATTGGACGAGCTCCGGTGAGGCCGTTTTAATTACGGCTTTTACGGCGGCTGGCTTTGCCTCACCCAGAAACCGCAGCATGGGCCCAGTGACGTTTCACTCGATTGGACATATTACTTGGGGACGTAGACAACTTGGTGCTGGTCAGGAAATATACGACTGCGTAAACGGAGCTGATCCGGTGTTTCCTGTCGAAGGTCGAATAACAAATACCCGTGTGGCGTCGATGTCGCGTCTTTAAAACTATCTTGGACATATGACACGCGGCCTGGGTACATCTGTTTGGCCAGGTTGGCAATTTGCGATCCATCTCGAGGATTTTTAAACACTACTAGGTAATGCGAATTCAGACTGATAGTTCTTTGTTCTTTGTTCTTACCAAAAAGGTTCTGGACTATATACATGACACTGAGATTACGATGATGACTACCCTTGGTAAACAGTTTGGTCACTCTATCATCTGTCTCGGCCATTAGATCATCTATAACCACTAACCGCCGTCTATCCCCAGACCATTTTTCCACGTCGGGCAGTCCCTCGTTAAATTGAATACCCTTCATAGTCTCATACATGGGTTGCCACTCTCCGTAGCACCATATAACCTCCTCTGGAATCGGGTCGACCATGTCTGGGAGATGGGCCAGAAACTGTTGTACAAAGACGGATTTACCACAACCTGTTGGTCCCGCAATCATCGAGGTAAAAGGATGTTTCCATCTAGGATCCATGACTACGAATGACCACCTACCTACTTATGCGACGTATTTTATGGGGTTCGAACCCGCGACCGCGCCCGCCCCTCTGCTCGCTCGACCGCCCCGCGCGCCTATGATTGTCTTTTAATTTAATTTAATTTTTTTTCTAAAATTAGTTAAAATATTATACACAAACTCAGTTATCTGCCCTTAGAAAAACACGTCTTTTATTAGAATTATCGACCCTTACATATGACCTAAATACCCTACCCTACCCTACCCTACTCAACCCAACCCAGCTCCGAGACCGAAAAGGATTGGGGTCAATCCTTAGAGGTCAATCCTGAAAAACGACTCAGTTACCCGCTAACATACTACTCACGAGCTTATTTTTATACATACATTGTCCCTTTATTTCTCAACATAATGTTCACCAACATTGATGCACTTATCCCATTGTTTTACCAGTCCCCCCAAACCCGCTGCATAGAACTGCGTGCTTTTTTTTGGATTGACCTGCCATCCCACAGTACTGTGTGACTTACTTATTGACTCACCCTCGTAACGTTTTCTACCCAGCTATGCACCGCTTTACGGTGCACACATTTGTCACCATAAACAGGAAACCCACCTTGGCGGGAGACCTTTCGCGAATGACGCCGAAGTTGAATGTGAAGTGACGACCGTGGATTAGAAAACAGAGCACGCATTTCTAAGCGGCCGGTTTGGGAGGACTAATGAAACGATGGGATAAGTGCATCAATTTTGGTGGAAATTATGTTGAGAAATAAAAGGACAATGTATATATAAAAATAAACTGGTTTCAAGTTGTTATCATACTTAGTTATTTTTCTACAGCTATGTGTGACCTACTTATTAACTTTCCCTCGTAAATTATTAACTGCTGAAAGAGTCTGTAAAACATCCTCTGCTCCACCGCGGTTGCTGCCATCGCCCTCATTGCATTAAGTCCTCTACCAGCCTTCACCAACAAAGCCTCCACATGATCCTTACAAGACATAAACCTTTTAAAGATGATACCCTAGTACTTCAATTTACTCTCTCTGCTAAGAAGACATCCATTGTAATTGTGTATTTTTAATACAGAAGCAACAAATATTAGCGGGCACGTTAACTACGTTGATAGGGAACTGCGCTAGTAATATCATGAGAGAGGGTTCGACTGTGGAGTTGATGGCCCTGCTAAGGAGGGGCGGACTGGTCACCTATTATTCCGTGCAAGCAATCAAGGCCAGACAATATGATGACCTTATCGCATCACACGATTTAGGGGAAAAGAACAAGGGGAAGGCAAAGAAATAAATACCCAGATGGCTTGGCCACGTGGTATGGTCGAGACAAAAACACAGCGCTGATCCACCACTCTGGTGATCGTGTGAGATTGGCAAGACATGACTGCTCTCCTTATCGGCATGGCACATGATGATGATCACATGACAGACCCATAGAAACTGCTTCGGAGACAAATATTACTAAACATATAATACGTCAATAGGGTTTAAAGTAATAAAACTTGGCGGACATTTACAAAAAGATGTTACACAAATACTAGGTCAGAAACGTTAATCAGTACGCGAAAAGTAATGTTTGTTAGCGAGAGAAGACTCAGATACAACTGACAATGCTGTGTCATATAACGTGCTTTCGTCGTAAAACACGATGCCTGGTACATCCAGAAAACATTTTACGCTGATTTCCTCGTGTATTTTCTTAGATCTATCCTTTCATTGTGTATTTACTAAACTGCTATGCATTAGGGCTTTGCAAGCTTGTTTTGTTGAAATTAAAAATAAAACAAAAAAAATAAGTAGTTGCATAACATCTAAACATAGAACCCATGTACTGTGTCGTTGGTGCCTATGTTTGTCCACAACCCTCTGTGTCGTGTTCCGCTAATAATTTTTGATATCGATGGTCATCAATGCCTTGGTATCAAACTGCCCAGTATCTTCTCCCTGCCTCTTCTTCTCTTCAACTTTTCAGTTGTCGTAACGTTCCCCCAGCTTTCCCATTCTCATAATGTTTCCAAAGCAAATGCATTGTCCTCTTCGGATACGAATATCCAGTTCTCTGTGTGAATTCACGATTTTCATTACTCTTCATTACTCTAATAATCTGTCCACGGATCTCATCACTCATCTATAAAATAATATATCCGCAGTTTTCATACAATTCCCAACTAATCTGCTAATTGACTATGATTCGCGTCCATGTATCTGACTTCGCTCAAAAAACCATTTTCTCACCACGATTAGCAAAGATAAATTGCAGAGAGTATTCTTCATCTTTTGAAATGCTGCGTTTGCTTGTGCTATACTAGATCAAGTTCTTTAGTATACTTTACATCTGTTGTTATTAACATACTCTCATCTCATCTCATCATGTTACTCTTGTACCTTGCTGTGTCGAGATGAAGTATAAACAGCGGGAGAGTGCCCGCTTATGGGCTTCATGTATCGATATTCCCATGGATTCTGTTATTCCCTGCGTCCAAAGTTTACGTGATCGGCCTCTTCCTCTGCTTCCCTCTGGTCTGTACATCATTGCTTGTTGTGGTATACTGTTAGTTGGTAACCAACTTGTATGGCCAAACCATTTTACTTGCTACCTTTTAATAAAATCTAGTGCAGCTATAACCCCCACTTTAGTCCTGATATTCTTCATTCTGACCCTATCTCTTCTTGATACATTGAGTATTCTTCTCAGGAATCTCATTTTTGTTGTTGTGAATTGTCTTTTCTCTTTTTCTGTTATTGTCCAGGTTTGGCATTGGTAACATACAGATGGTAGGAAGATTTTGTTGTAAAGTGCTTTCTTAATAGTTATTGATACATGTTTGTTCTTTAGTATTGGTGCCATTTGTCCAGTGAGTTGGCTTGCCTTATTGCATCTATTTTTGATCTCGCCTTCTGACTTGCCATTTGATGATATAAGGGACATTCATTTGAAATCTGTTCGTGCCGCACCGTGCGTAATTGCGTACGTTGAACATGATCATGTCATAGTCATATGATAAGTACTGACCAATGAATAAAGGAACATGTGCTTACTGTCCCATGATGCATAGGTTCTGTTTCTGACCGATGAGAAAATGGCCGGGTTGATCCAAAATCCCTCCAAAGAAGCTCAAAGAGTGGTGATTCAGTTTCTTTCATTTGAAGGATGTCCACAAGTGGACATTCATCGAATAATACAGGTAGCTTACGGTAACAAATGTCTGTCGAAGACAACAGTGAGAGACTGGGCACGAATATTTCGGAAAGGACGTTAGTTCACGACAGATCTTCGACAGCCGGGTCAAGCGCTTATTGTTGCAACAGAAAAAAACCATCGCCAAAATTGATGCAGCAGTACAGATGAACCGTTGTCGAAGTATACGTTCGCTTGCGAAAGAATTTGATGTATCAATTGGGACAATTCAAAAGGTCATTCGTAAGAAAATGCAATATAGGAAGGTGTGTTCACAGTGGGTACCACGGATGTTGACCGACCACCAAAAAGAAGAACGCATGGGATGGTATTTGAACCACTTGCTGCGTTACAGCGTGGAGGGTGATGGATTTCTCTTCCACATAGTGCCAGGCGATGAATAATGGTGTCACCACTTTGAGCCGAGCTGCAAAAGAGAGAGCATGCAATGGAAGCATGCTGGATCACCAAAAGTAAAAAAATTCAAGTTGCAGGTTTCCGCTGGATGCTGAGGGCATTTTTTGACCATGAAGGGTTATCGTTGGCCGACTTTAAAGAACCTGGTGTCAACATCAACTCTACCCACTCTAGCAAACACTAGACAAGCTGCAAAAATCCATCAAGAATAAACGACCCGGCATGCTTTCTCGCTGTGTGATTTTGTTGCACGACAATGCTCGTCCGCATGTCGCAAATATTGTGTAGGAAGCATTAGCAAGGAAGAAGTGGGACATTATGCAACATCCAGCCTATAGTCCTGATTTGTCACTATGTGATTTTCATTTATTAGGTCCTCTAAAAAAAAAAGCTCTCAAGGGGCAACGATTTCACACAGATGCAGACATAATGAACGCGGTAAACACTTGGTTCAGTGAGTAACCACCAGTGAGTAACATTCGCCGCCTACCTAAGCAATGGGATGATTGTCTGAATGCCTACGGCGGCTTCTTCTGACCAACCCATGGTGGATAATTCATTCAAAATGAATGCTCTGTTTAATTCTACCACACCTGTTAATGTTTCTTTCATGCTTTTGTAATACAGCCATTGGAACAGGTTTCAAATGAACGTCCGTATTATTATACTTCCTAGGTACTTGAAAACTCTTTACCTGTTTCAAGGGATCTTCGTCTAGGTGAATGTTGTTGCCTTTTCTTCTTTAGTTACATTCATTACCTGTATTTTACTTGTGCTAATTTTCATGTGCCGGCTTCGTGGCTTAGAGGTTATGACTTTTCTCCCTAATATCGTATACTCTCGTCGGTAACGTGATGACGGTTTGAATCAGCAGTGATTCGAATCGCATCGATAACTTACGGGGTATGTGAGCCGGCCGCTCAGAAAGCAATGGCAAACTACTGAGCGTAATCTTGCCAAGAAATCAACATACAGCTGAAGGATGCTGGTGTTGACAGCGATGTCCTGTAAAGGATATGCAAAAAATCAATTTTTCATGTTGTGTTCCCTACACATTTCGTGTAGACTATTCATATGGTCTTGTAATTCAGCTTCTGATTTAGCTATTAGTGCTTGATCGTCCGCAAACAGGAGTTCTCTAATGGTCAGATTTGCAGATGTTCTTCCGTGTTATCGTCATGCGGTGTGCTTTCGGTCTCTGTTTGGCTGTTTTTTTTTTACATATGTTGTCTATATATGTTATGAACAAGAGAGGGGATAGGACACAACCTTGTCGTACTCCAGATTTTATGGTGAAGGGTTCTGAGTGTCCTCCAGTTACTCTCACTATGCATTCACTGTTGTATAAGCTTCTACATAGGTTAATTAGATGTGTACTCACTCCATATTGTTTAAGGATTTCCCACAGCTTGTTTCTATCTACTCTAACAAATGCATTTTCTTGGTAGATGCCATGAGGCAATATGAGGCTTACAGCAATGAGCTTACTGGTTGAAAGAAGGTCTATAGTAAAAGGCCAATAAAGGGAAAAGTGAGAACAAGTCGCGCAACAACAAGTAACTGACACGCTCTGATAAAGCGTGCAAACGTAGATCGGGCGCATTTTGATGATGAATAGCGCTAAGGGAGACTATTTAAGAAAGTTGCGTATCACGTGACCGGAATAGGGTGGTCACGTGAAAGGGGGCAACTGAAATACTGAAATTAGTCAGGTCTGTGGGCTGACAGTGAGAGGGTGTGTTCTGAAGATATTCTGCTGTGAGGAAATGTTTCTTATTAAAAGTCAAGAAAGACTTGTCTGATTGTGATAATGGCGAATTGAGATAATGGTTTGTAAAAGCGCAGAGTTCTATAAAAAGATGGCTATCGATATAACAGCCAGAACCTGCGAGGGACAGTTGTGTCAAACCATTTACCCGAACTGCATGAAATGTGTTCGCAGTTCAACATGGAATGTCAACGCAAGGTCACTACTCGCCAGCCACTGAGAAGAGACGTAAGTGAGTGTGATTTAGTTAAGCAGTATTCCTGAGTGCCGTGGAATGACAGTCCACTGAAACGATTGCTAATCCGAACATTACTGAATGAGCTTCAGCGACAGGTCTGACATTATTATTGTATTCTTATTATATTATATTATGAATCACTGGCCCTTCCAGCAATATGGGAACTGTGGTATGGTCAGCTGTCGCAATTATATGTATTAAGAGCACGATTATCAAGGACGTCTGTGGTTGCTCAAGTTCCTGTGTTGCTTCTGTGAGTCTGCCATACTTTTTGGACGAACGAGCGAGAGAAAAAGGTGTAGCAATAGACTCTTGGAAGAGTGTTTCATTGAATTCGATTGATTTTTGTATAAGTTGTCTAAGAGCAAAATTGGCATCTGTGCATCCTTTTTTCCCCCCTAAATCCAAGTTGTGTTTCGCTTAGCTGGGGTTCTATAGTTGTTCGTAATCCTTTCTCAAGAATTTTGCAAAATGTTGTCCCAGTATGACTCAACAATGAAATGCCTCTGTATTGTGTGCAGTCTCTTTTGCTGCCTGTGTTTTTTTTCCAAATTGAGATATTTATGGCGTTTCCTCAGCCTCGTGGTGTCTATCGTTCTACCCACACATGATTGAATAGTCTATGTAGCCATGCAGTTCCTACTTCTCTTGCTGTTTTAATTAGTTCATTTGGTAGTTCATCTTGTCCTGGTGATTTGTTCAATGGGGCTGATCTGACGGCTTCTATAATTTCTTCTGTCAGTATGTTTGGTTCTAGTTCTTCGGTGGCATCTGTTTTCTTGAATTCCTATGACATCTGATTGGATGTTGAGAAGTTGTTCGAAGTACTGTTTCCATCTTATTAGGATTTGTTTTTGTTCACTTATTGGTTCTCCATTTTCGCTGTTAATTATTTCAGTTGGGTCAAATGGTTCTCCTCTGGTTCTCATTGCACCTAACTTTTTGTGGAAGTTTCTAGTTGCCTCCTTGTAGTTTTTATTTAGGGTTTCTTCATATTCCTCCCAGTCTTTTTGTTTTTCTCTCTTTACTATTCTATTCACATGTCTTCTCGCTGTTCGATATTCTATGTAATCGCATTCCTGTTTACTCTTCGACCACTTTTTATATTTTTCCTTTTTGTCTTTTACAGCTTTCTTTACTTCTGTGTTCCACCAATATTGTTATTTTCTTTATCCGTGTTTTGCGTTTTTTCGTTGTTCCACATGTTATTATTGCAGTATTTAAAATGCTTGATTTGAACATCTCCCATTCTTCTTCGACTGTCTTTCTTTCTATAGGTAATTTTACAAAGATTTCAATTAGTTCTTTCTCATAATTTTTCCTCACTGCCTCGTCTTTGAGGCTTTTTATGTTTACTGATTCGCATGGCATTTATTTTCTTGGTCTTTGCCTTCTTCTACTGATGGTTCTTATTGTGGCAACGACAGCTTTGTGGCCTGTGTTTATACTTAAGTTAGGCACTGCCTTTGCATCCAATATATGTTTCTTTCTGTTTTTCTTGTTAATATAAAATCAGTTTGGCTTTTAGTATCTAGTTCGTACAATTTATACCAGGTGTATATTTGTGAGTCTTTGTGTTTATAGAATGTGTTTGTTATATAGAGGTCGTTTTGGCTGCATAGCTCTATCAGTCTACTTCCGTTATCATTTCTTTCATTATTTCTGTCTCCAAATGCTCCAAGATGTTTTTCTATGCCGGCTCTGTTGTGTCCTAGGCTTGAATTGAAGTCTCCCATAACTATGATGTTGTCCTGCTTATCTATTTTATTTAGTACGTCATGGATGTTTTCGTAGAATTCCTCCCATTCTTGCTCATTACTGTTTGTATTACATGGTGCGTATATTTGTACATTTGTTGCAGTTGTTTGTTCTTTTATTCTCACTGTTATGATTCTTTCTAATATATATTTTATTTCTAGCATGCCTCTTGCTAGCAGTGGTTCAATGACTGTTCCCACACTGTGTCTTGCCCTTTCTTGCTGTTCCACTGCAGTTAGACAAACGTATAACTGTGGTCGATCTCCTTGCGTCCTTCCCCTTTTATTCTGGTGTCCGCTATTCTCATCAATCCAATTTTCCTATCTTCCATTGTTTCTATAAGTTCTTCTTCTTGACTATTAAAATCACAGACGTTCATCGTGCCTATTTATTGAATCGCTGATCTATCTGTTAGTCCATTAACATTGCCGGGTCTATATCCATTTGGGTCAGTCCGTTTATACTTTTTAGTTTTTCTACGAGCAGTATGAAGATCCCCTGCCGGCTTGCTAGGCCAGTCGCAGGTTTAGGACAACCATCTGTCCATAGGGCGTCCATCCCCTATGGCGAGCCATAGCCCCGTTAGCCCACGACCTCGCAGTCATGGTTTCCTAGTCTACACCGTGGAGGTGGGGTTGGCTTGTGTAGTCTGTGGGTCATGGGCAGGCTACAATTTTCACGTTTCACCCCTCCTGGGAGAGGCTAGCTGATCCTAACCCTGCTGGCTGCAGTGTTGTCATTGACTTACATACTTATAATTCAGGATAGAGTTGAAACAATTGCATGCATACAAAATAGTACTCACACGCACAGCCGTTGCAATTGTATAACAATTTATTCTATAATAATATCTACATGCGCAATATCGCACGGGTTGTGCTTTCAGCAACCCGCAACACTCACCACAAATATCGTAATAACATTATAATCATCCATAGTACATTACAAAGCTCACACTGTCTCTCAATACACGCTTCCCAACTCAGCCATCGTTAGCTCTACAAACTAAGTTACACAGTCTATCCTATTATCAGAGCAAAACACTCAAGAATCACAGCCATAGCCCTATGTCCGTCCGTCTCAGACTAAACCAGTCTGAAAACAGTATGAAATGACACAAAGTAGTGCAGCTTTACATAACAGAGTTAAGACACATTTTATTCATATTTGTCTGAAAACAGGTACGTTCCGCCAGTTCACGACTTCTTACAGCCCGTGAGATGCGTGGCGCTTGGTATGGTACGATGGACACCGGTCTAACCCGAGTACAGGTTTCCATAACCATGACCTCTGTGAAGGTTACCTGGCGCCCTGCCTTGCTATCCTACAACTAACCTGTCTCCTGTCTAACACTGGCTACCCAGTACCGTGGGTCCCTGACAAGTGCCAGAAGCAGTCCACACCTTGTAGACCATTAAAGTATTCTGATACCGAAATATATTAATTTGTTTCAGATTTGTTACATTAACCTTGATACTAAATGTTGGTAAACATTGTTTTCTTTGTAATTGCCAAGACTTCTGTTTCTCTATTATTCAGACCGTTATTATGACTTTTTGTTGCAATAGTGTCAATCATTTCTTGTAAATGCGTTTAATTTTCAAGGATCAAAACTCTGTCATTAGTAGAACCCACGTTTTTAATTATGCCCACCGCCTGAGAAGATGCACGGGAATATGCCAGGCAATAAATGCTGCATCCTATTATTTGTGTCTTTATTACTCAAATAATATCTGAGGCGTTTCCACTGGCTCCGTGCGTCGTATGTGAGCGTCTTATTGGATCTTTGGAAATAACCGACCTCGGCTGTGCACACGTAGAAGTAACATGCAATGGATCTGTGAAGCGTTAGGACTATTACATTTCCTAGGCCTGAATGCACGGAGGAGTAGATGGACAGTCTTGCCCTGACTTAGCGAATGACGAATGCAGATGTCAGACCACATTCCTGACATTATCATCACAATGTCCTAACATTGCAGTCCCTGTGGCGCAGTCGGTTAGCGCGTTCGGCTGTTAACCGAAAGTTGGTGGTTCAAGCCCACTCAGGGACGTTTCATTTTTAATTTTATATCTAAGATCAATACTCGGTTAGCGGGGTAGGGGTATCCCCTATCAAAGGAGATGTAAGACGCCTCCTTTCCTCCGTTAGTCTACGGGACACCCTTGGGCAAGGTGGAGTACCCGTTTAGCCCCCCGATCAGGGTTACGTGAAGCCATGGAAGCAGGTGGTGGATGGAGTGTGAGAGCAGCGGACAGATTGTTGTTGGTTATGGTCTTGCACTCTGCGGCGATAGGCAGATGATCTCATCAGTAGAGACAATGGCTATGGCCACCGACTAGTACAGTCACTGCCCAGAAGGAAAGCAACGGCAAACTACCTTCTGCAAAACTTGCCAAGAAACCATAACAACCATGAAAGAAAACATAATAAGAAAGAGATCTGGTGGCGAGACCCCCAGGCCAGGCAGATCAGATAACACTGGGGAAGAGTGTGACGCAGGGACCAGTACTAGTAATCGTGATGACGGAGTTAATCCTGACTGTGTTACTAAGGAAATCCCCTGTGTCAGACTAAGAAACAGAGTGAGAATGGCAACGTGGAATGTGAGAAGTTTGTATGAGGGAAAGCTTAAAGTAGTGTGTGATGAGATTGAGAGGTTAAACATTCAAATTTTAGGAATTAGTGAACATCGCTGGAGCGGCAAGGAACATTTTACAACTGAAAATGGAAGTATTTTCATTTATTCTGGTAGAGATGTCGAAGGCCAGAGTGGAGTGGCATTTTCTTTAGATAAGACAACTGCAAAAGCTTTAATGGGATATAATCCAGTTAGTGATAGAATCCTCACTATTAGACTTAAAGGCCATCCAAAAAACACAACTCTCATACAGATATATGCACCTACTTCAACAGCAGAGGAGGACGAAATTGAAGATTTTTACAACACACTACAAGACACATTAAATAAGATTGGTCATAATGATATAGCAATAATAATGGGAGATGTTAATGCAAAAGTAGGTGCAGGAATAGCTGGAAATGAGAGACACGTTTTAGGAAAATTTGGATTAGGAAATAGAAATGATGCAGGTGACAAATTAATTGAATTTTGCACAGAAAATGAGTTAACGATAGCCAACACACTTTTTAAACAACATCCAAGAAGACTCTTCACATGGAAGTCTCCAGACAGTTTTACCTAAAATCAGATAGATTATATTTTAATACAAAGAAGATGGAGATCAAGCATAACATCTGCAAAAACCCTACGAAGTGCAGACTGTGATACAGATCATCAGTTATTAGAAGCAGATCTGAAATTAAAACTCAAAAAGCTTACCCGAGGACCAAGGCCACTTCGTTTTGATCTCACAAAAATACCAGATGCATACAACATAGAAGTTAGGAATCGCTGAGGGGTCTTGATGTCTGTACAAGAAGAAATGACACCTGATGAACTGGCAGTACAAGCTAGAGATATCTTGATAACTGCAGCCAAAGATTTCATTCCGACCAAGAAAAAGCAACTTAAGCCATGGATTACATCAGACACGTTAGAATTAATAAAACAACGAAGGGAGCTGAGACAGAAAGGAGATGAACCCGATAGCAGGATGAAATATAAATCTTTAACTCGAGAAATAAGAAAGAACACAAGAAAGGACAAAAATCAATATATACAAGATTGCTGTACCAGAATTCATTGGCACCTTGCCGTCTTGACAGACGATAGTTTGTGCTTTAAAAAGGCATAATAACTTTTAACTATGGCGGTAGCGAGTGTGACTGATAAGGCCAATTTGCGCTGTAAATGTCCGTTCACAGTGGGTGCATGTGAACACGTGGTCATTTCCACCATCATGCACCATCTTACGTCTCAAACGCTTGGTGTTTGACTTTTCTGCAATAATTTTCTCCTTTGACTTTATTCCATTTCTGATATTTGCCCTCCATGCAACACGTTCAGCTGCGACTTGCTCCCAATGTGCATTATCAATGCCTGTATCAATCATGTCCCGCTTACACACATCTTTGTATCGTAGTAGAGGCCGACCCTGAGATCTCTTACCCATCTGTAATTCACCAAAAAAGATATCCTTTGGTATTCTACCATCATCCATCCTCCTAAGATGTCCTATCCATCTAAGTCTACGAAGACTGAGCATGGAATAAACTGTCACACAACCTGATCTTTCCAATACTTCAGTATTTGTGATTTTGTCTTGCCACTTAATACCAAGAATTCTTCGCAGACACCGCATATGAAAGCTGTTTAAATGTTTCTCTTGGTGTGAGTAAGTTGTCCAGGTTTCACTGCCATAGAGAAGAGTACTAAGGACACAGGCTTGATAGACAAGGACTTTTGTTTTGGCAGTAAGCTTCCTGTTCTCCCAGACTCTTTTTCTTAACCTGTTCATTGTTGTTGCTGCCTTACCAATCCGGATGTTAATTTCCTGATCTAGGGATAATTTGCTATTTACCACTGATCCTAGATATGTAAAATGGTCTACTATCTCTAGTTCGGCGTCATCAATAAAGATTGATGGTACCCCATGTGCACCTTGTGACATAATCTGTGTCTTCTTTTTGCTAATTGTTTAACCAAATTCAGAACAAGCATTGGAGAATGCAGATAGTAGACATTGCAATTCTTCCTCAGAGTGGGTCGTAACTGCAGCATCATCTGCAAAAAGCAACTCTCTGATCAGTACCCTCCTAATTTTGGTCTTAGCCTTCAATCTCTGAGCATTGTAGAGGCCGCCATCTGAGCGTGAGTGAATGTATATACCACTATCCTGATCATGAAATGCATATTTCAGTAGAAGTGAAAAGTATATTCCAAAGAGGGTGGGAGCTAGTACACAACCTTGCTTAACTCCACTCTTGATTTCGAATTCTTCAGAAGTTGCACCATCAAACTTGATTATACCCTTCATGCCTGTGTGGAACGATTCCACAATGGACAGAAGAGTTGGTGGGCAGCCAATCTTCTTTAGTGCCTTGAACAGACAAGTTATTGACAAGAAATATTCAACCTCAATTGAATGTTATCTGTGACAAGATGGGAAATACCTTAACAGAATCGAGACAAATTCTAGAAAGATGGCAGGAGTACTGCAGTGGAATGTATGATATGAGTGACAGTGAGGATATGAATGAGATACATGTGCCAATGACAACAGAGACAGAACCTGAACCATCATTAGATGAAATTGCTTGGGCTATAAAGAACCTGAAGAATGGTAAATCACCTGGATGTGATGAGATACCAGCTGAACTAATTAAAGCAAGAGGAGAAGAAAGCATATACATATATCATGCATTATGTACGAAGATTTGGAAATATGGTATATGGCCAAAAGATTGGAAGAGAACTATCTTCATTCCAATACCAAAAAAGGGCAACCTGAAATTATGCACCAACTATAGAACTGTTGCCCTGATCAGTCATGCAAGTAAAATTCTATTAAAGGTCATAATGCGAAGACTTAGTAAGAAAATGGAAGAAGAGATTAACGTGGTTCAAGCTGGATTTAGACAAGGAAGAGGAACAAGAGATCACATATTCAACATGCGTTTAATAATAGAGAAGTGCAGAGAATTTAATGTAAGCCTATTCTCTTGTTTTGTGGATTATTCAAAGGCATTTGACTGTGTACAGCATAAGAAACTTTGGGAAATCATGAGGAATATGGGCTTTCCATCACATGTAGTACATCTCATAAAAATGCTATATCTAGACCAACAAGCAGCAGTTAGAATAGATGGCGAGACATCAGATTGGTTTGACATCAAGCAAGGAGTCCGTCAGGGCTGCGTTCTGTCACCCTATTTGTTTAAACCTGTATGCCGAAAATATAATGAGAAATGTAAGAGATGATATAAACAGGGAGCCATATGATTCCCTAAATATCGGCGATCATGACATACCAGAGATTCTATATGCTGATGATACAGTATTACTATCCACAACACAGAATGGCATAGAAACCCTAATAGCCTCAACACAATTGAATAGTGAAAATCACAACTTATATCTTAACATAGCAAAAACTAAGATAATGCATACAGATAAAACTACTATGGAGAAAGAAATATACATTAATGGGAGAAAATTGGAGGTGGTGGAAAATTTTGAATATCTTGGGTCATTGATTACCAATAATAGTGACACAATGAAAGAAATTAAACGGCGACTATCCATTGCTCTTCAAAGACTAAAACAGATGAATAAATTATGGAGTGGGACAGACAGAACTACAAAAATTAGATTTTTAAGAGCATGCATCTTTCCCATTGCAACATACGCCTGTGAGACATGGACACTTACTAAACAAGCTGAACAGCGCATTCATTCATTGGCACCTTGCCGTCTTGACAGACGATAGTTTGTGCTCTAAAAAGGCATAATAACTTTTAACTATGGCGGTAGCGAGTGTGACTGATAAGGCCAATTTGCGCTGTAAATGTCCGTTCACAGTGGGTGCATGTGAACACGTGGCCGTAACAGTTGCCTCTCGCTTTGATTCCGAGACCAGTTAAGACCAGGGATGGAGTTATTGCCTCTCCATAGCACAAAGCCTGGGCTAAAATATAGAGATCATGTGTTGCCCATGCAGCATGATCCCTCTCTCGGCCTGCCTAGTTCACTCCAGAGGAAAGGTAACACCCCTACATCTGGAACAAGACAAGCTGCAGAAGCTGCGGGATCAGCAAAGCATTGCTCTAACTGTCCGCCTGTCGGAGCTTCGATCCTAGACCAGTCGCCAACCAAGGCTTAGGGCCTGGTCAGCCCTGCCATGACAATTTTGTCTTTAGCTTGCATTTCCTCGCACCAGGGTAAGGCTTGTACCCTCCCAATTGTGCTCTTCCGCCCGAAGCCGTTGGCACAATGTGGGGTGTCGGGTTTGGTAAGCGCCGCCCAACGTTCGGCGCTAACAGAAACCAGGTAGTACCGTCTACTGTTATACGGTAGCTCAGTCATATCTGACTAAGACCTGACTGAACAGCGCATACATGCCTTTGAATATAAATGTTATAGACGAGTTCTAAGAATATCTTGGGTAAAGAAAAGAACAAATGCATCCATACTTCAAGAGTTGAATATTGAGGAGGGATGGCTATTAAAGACGATAAAACAAAGAAAATTGAGGTATTTTGGTCACTTGAAACGTCACGACAGTTTGGAGAGAACAATAATGGAAGGGTATATGCCTGGGAAGAGAGGAAGAGGAAGGCCAAAGAGAAGATGGGTGCAGGATGTGGCGGATGATCTCCAGATGGGTGTATCAGACGCGGGACATCTATCTTGTGATCGAGAAGTTTTCCGGAAGGTTGTTTTGGGAGCGAGGTTCTGCAAAGGACATGCTACTGAATGAATGAATGAAAGATCAATACAACACCATGCAGTTGAAAGTAGAAAGAAGATATGAGTGCGAACACAACCCTATGGGTGATGCGTGGTCTGGAGGTATGGTGTCCGCCTCGAGTGCTGGGGGTCCCGAGTTCAAGCCCCAGTGAGGACCGGGATCTTTTTCACGTGGATTTCTAGTAATAAAATTTCCCCTGATCTCTGGATAGTGAGATCGGACGCCCGTGTGTATTGTTGCGCACGTAAAAAATCCCTTGGCAGTTGGAAATCGAAAAAGAGTAGCCTAACGGCGCTGCCCGGGCACAATTTCGAGTTAAAAATCTACCCAAAGTATTGCAGGATCCTCGCCGGTGCTACGGAGTTCGTGCACTGAGCTGAGTTTCTCCAGACTCAGGTTTGAGGAAGGAAGAGAACGGAGCACTTATGGCTTACACCCGTGTGCCGTGATGTTGATCCATCGACTAAACTAAACTAAACTAACTAATGTCCTAACGGTCTACTCATTCGTATGAATGATGGAAATCTGCGTGTATGCATCAATATCAGACAGCTGAATCACATAGCCGTTTCAGATGTAGAGAACATGTCAGACCATTGGATTTATCAGTCAAATTGTCAAGAGGATAGTATTTCACAAAGCTTGATTTGTCGAACGGATATTGGCAGATCGATCTAGTTGAGGAGACGAGACATTACGATACCTTTGAAAAACCTAGCGGGTTGTTACAGTGGTAATATGTGGGTTATCAGACAGATTTATCCGCATGGTTTCCTCGTTGCCTCAGGCTTGAGCTGGTAGTGTGTTTTAAAAGTAACAATGAAACATACACGGAGGATGGCTTAGTGGGTATAACAATGCTATAAAAATTAGCATTCTTTAGATTAACAGCGCGCTTAACAAAAGTAGCTTGCCATGAATTTATAATTAAAGCCACCATATTTGGCGTCGGTATTTTAAATATGGAAGATACACGGTAGGGAACATTATAGATATACCCACACCGACTACACAGAAGTGGCTGAGAGCACTAAAGGATTTTGCGTGGACCCTTAGTCCCACCGTGAGCTATTGCCCACAGTGGTCCACCGGGCCCACATTTAAAGTGATGCTTATGTGAGGTTGTTTTTTTTTGATCACTCGGCCACCGACCAGACCAGGCGAATTACTGGGGGGGAGGGGGGGGATGCAGCAAATGCGTCTGATCTTAGCCAAGGGACCGAGAATGATCATCCCGGCCTCCGGTCCACGCCAAAAACAGGGGAGGCGGGGAACCAGCTAGTCTGGGATGACCGCCAAACCCAAATAAAAAAAAAAAATAAAAAAATAAAAAAAAATTTAAAAAAAAAAAAAAAAAAAAAATAACAAAAAAAAAAAAAAAGGATTTTGCGTAACCGATGCTCAAATGGTGTGCACCATGTGTTTCCAGATACGTCCGTCTTGCTCCTGTTCACAAGAAAGGACATGCTTAATAAAGTGCCATCAATTTTGAAGATGGAAGCTCAGAATGCTATTAACCATATGAAAACTGGCGAGACCCGGATAACATCACAACAGAAATTATCAATGCCTTAGAACAGGGGTGTCAAACTCAATGGCTCAGCGGGCTAAAACTCATATCACACGTAAGGTTGCGGGCCGGACAGGATACACATTCAATAAGCCGAAAATTAAACCTTTTTTAAACATTAATATAATTAATATAAATTAAAACAGAAAAAAAAGTTTTAATAATAAAACATCATTTGTATACACATTTTCACCTCATGTCAATTTGTCAGACCACGATGTTTGGCATCCATTCTTGGCTACAAGCTCGTTTATGTTGGGAGTAATGTTTTGTGTCATTGAGATTCTCATGATGGAGTGCAAGTGTTCGTCAGTGAGACGACTCCTGTGTGATGTTTTGTTAATCTTCATCACAGAAAACAGCTGCTCACACAGATATGTGCTACCAAATATGCTCAAGGTTCGAGCCGCATGTAGACGAAGCCGGAGCATCTTTTCAGGAATGAAACGAGTGAACTGTGCAGGCCCCACAGTGTCGTACTTTGCCTTTAGTGTCCCATTACACTGCAGCTCTATTAACTCCATCTGTAAATTTACAGGTGCAGTTTCCACATCTATGGCAAATGGATTACAAAACAGCTCAAAATTACTTTTCTGTGCTTCAAAGTCACTAAAGCACTGTGCGAACCTTGGTGTATGATGCAGTGATATGCTATCAGTTCGCCAGTACAGTTCTCCTGCATCTTTAACCATATCCTTCCAACCAGTTAAACTTTGATATACGTTGTCAAAAATGTCTTTTCCTGTCGTTGCCCCATTCATGGAATTTCTGTCCAATATTTTTACTTAACATTCAAACTGGAGTCCACTCCACGGATGAAGCTGGCGAGCTGTGCAGTGTCAGTCGTGTCATTACGTTCATCGACAGCAAGGGAGAAAGCAACGAAGTCTTCGCCTTTTTCGATCAGCTGTGTTTTTACATCAGTG
Organism: Cepaea nemoralis; assembly: GCA_014155875.1. NCBI lineage: Eukaryota > Metazoa > Mollusca > Gastropoda > Stylommatophora > Helicidae > Cepaea > Cepaea nemoralis. The sequence goes on from JACEFZ010009872.1 coordinate 81,302, forward strand.
GTCATCTCATAAACCTGATCAACAACCGTATTTCTGCTAAGGCTTACCTTTGCAAACATATGCTTTTTGTCTGAACACAAGATGTCACACACTTTCACCATGCAGCGCTTCAGAAACTATCCTTCTGTAAATGGTCGGCCTGATTTTGCCATCACCTCTGATACAATAAAACTTGCCTTGACTGCAGCATCAGTTTGTGATGTTGCTTTGGTGAAAACCATCTGCTGTGATGTTAGATGGCTCTTCAATTCTTCTACATTCTGTAGCTTCTGCTCTGCATTCAGGCTGTTTAATTTGTCTTGCTGTTAAGTCTTGTAGTGCAGTTTCAGATAATATTCTTTGATCAAAGCCACATTATCTCCAAACATTAGACACACAGGTTTACCGCCAATATCAGTAAACATATATACAGCCTCCCAGCGGCTTTGAAAGGCTCTGTTTTCAGAATCGACTTTTCTCTTGGCCATTTTAAAGGCTAGCTTTGATTTTAAAAGATTCTGTATCTACCGACAGTCGCTTGATTGATATCAGGTTAACCGTTACGGGAAAATGTGATGTAATATCCGGGCATTACACTACTTTCATTTTTTATGCGCCAATCCAAAACGAGCATCTGAATGTTGCTAGGTAACTATAACGACGAACACTAACTTCCTACACAACTTTTATTTTCGTTTATTCTGATCGAAATGAGAACGCTGTCAGGTAGCCTATGATTCGGAAGGCTGCTAATTGGGAGATTCGATTTGCACTTTATATCGTGACCATAAAAAAATTATTTTTGCCTAAAACTCTCTCTTGGACCGAATATATTTGTATGTCGGTTGAGACCTCTCTGGCCTGGTATGATTGTACGGCAGGCCGGATGCGGCCCGCGGGCCTTGAGTTCGACACATGTGCCTTAGAAGAATATATGGAATAGACCAGGTCACCAGAATATATGATACTGGAGATATACTTCCTGATTTATGTGATTCTATAGTTATTGTTCCTGTCTCCGTGGCTAAGGGCTTGCGGACGAGATTCGTAAGCCCGTTTACCCGTGTTTGAAACACAGCTGCGACCGATTTGACAGCAGACAGCGTCGCGCTGGGCTTTAACGTGTTGGTAAGGGAGTCGGTAGTACAGAAAGCAATGGCAAACAACTTGTAAACCAGCCAAGACATCAACAACAGCAGTATTATGCTGGTGTTGACAGCGATGTCCTGTAAATAGGATATGCAAAATAAAAATTATTTTAATCTCGAAGAAATCAGGAGACTTGGAATGTGATCAACATCGATCAGTTAGTATAATTAGCCACGCAACGAATATTTTGCTAACAATTATTATGCAAAAAGTTAGGAAGAAAATACTACCCGAAAGAGAAGACGAACAATGTGGATTTTGGGATGGCAAGGGTAAAGTAAATTATGTATATATGCATATTCATTCATTCATTCATTCATTCATTCAGCAGCATGTCACCGCAGAACCTCGTTCCCATAACAACCTTCCAAAATACCTCTCGATCATTAGCAAGATGCCCTGCGTTCGATACACCCATCTGAAAATCATCCACCACATCCTGCATATATCTTATCTATGGCCTTATTCTTCCTCACTTCCCAGGGATACACCTCTCCATTATTGTTCTCTCCAAACATTTTGACGTTTCAACTGACCAAAATATTTCAATTTTCTTTGTTTTATCATCTTTAATAGTCATCTATACCATTTATAGTCAAAGGCATTTATGCGCTATTTAGCGGTTAGTAAGTGTCCAAGTCTCACATGCACATGTTGCAATGGGAAAGATGATTGCTCTTAAAAATCCAATTTATGTAGTTCTATCTGTTTCTCTCCACAATGTATTTAGTTGTTTTATTCTTTAAAGAGCAGTAGATATTCATCTTTTAATTTCTTTCATTGTGTCACCATTTTTGGTAATCAATGACCCAAGATAATTCGAAGTTTTCCACCACCTCCTAAGTTTCCTAATTAACATATATTTATTTCTTCCATAGTAGTTTTATCTGTATGCATTATCTTTGTTTTTGCTATGTTAATTATAAGTTGTGATTTTCACTATCCAATTGGGTTGAGGTTATTAGGTTCTCTATACCAGTTCTGTGTTGTGGATAGCAATACTGTATCATCAGCATATCGAATCTCTGGTATGTCATGACCACCGATATTTAGGGCATGATAATTTTCCCTGTTTATATCATGTTTGACATTTCGCATTATATTTTCGGCGTACAGGTAAAAGAAATAGGGGGACAGCACACATCCCTGACGGACTCCTTGCTTGATGTCAAACCAATCTGATGTCTCGCCATCTATTCTAACCGCTGCTTGTTGGTCTACGTGATATATAAAAACGTCTATACCAATCTCCTAATATTGACACTTTAAAAATACAAATCCCTAATAGTTACTTTTTAAGTACCATACGTTATGGGAGAAAAGCGAGGCTAACTTGACCTGTGTAAAGTCATAATTTATTTGGCCTTAGTTTAAAATCTGGGCCTGGTGATTGTTCAAGTACCTGGCCAGACCAGCGCTTGATTTTAAAACAAAGAGTCAGTAGACATTTTGGTTCAAGAGAACAAAGAGAACACACGTCAGCCTTCCCCTGTGGGGGAAGGAAAAGTATGCTCAAAAATTTCACTCTCTGAAGCACTAGGTACGTTAAATATAAACTACTTTTGAATATGGAACTAGCATTTTAATAAGGTACATATATCATCGTGTTTAATTAAGAATTGGTTAAAATGATAAATCAACAATTCTTGTAAACTAGAGCCTGATTGATTTTTACTAATGAGCAGCCATCTTTTTGCCACGCTGTCAAATTTATATGTTTACTATTTCAAATTCCTATGTTAAACCTCTTATATGCATTGTGAAACTATCTCATTATCAATGCTTATAAAATCTGCAAATAATCTTTGTGCTGTAGGAACTATTAAGTACATTTCATGGAGCTTTCTCTCCATTCGGAAGCATAATATTGCTAACGCATTTTATGGACATGTTCATGTTAGAGAAATAGTTTTGCTAACTGCTAATCTGTAATTGGAGCTACCGTGCCAAATTTTGGTACAATCTTTTTGTTAACATATTAGTAACGACACAATATGTGTGATGGACATGTAATAATTTCATAAATATTGCTAGGGAAATGCCATGTGGGATGAATATAATCTCAAGAAAGAAAGAAAACGCAGGATATATATTCAAATGTTCTGGTATGACATGCCTTCAGTCACACCGCATCAGGGTGGTAGGCACCTGGAATAATATTATGTTCTGAACACTTATCATGCTGCAGAAGCTAATTCCTGGAAGAGAAAAAACAGGATACTTCTTACAATAGCAGCAATGGGGGAGATATATATCAGCGTTCATTGACCCCACGCCTCTATAACCAAGTGAGAAGAAGAAAATCTATTCTGGTCATATGGATTGACGAATGAGGAAATCCAAAACATTGGCTGCTACATTATGTCATAAGTCGGGGTGCCCTACCGGCTTGATGAACGTATTATTCACTGGCGAGCAACCCCAAATAGTCAGAAACTGACTAGGGACAAAATCTATATGGCTGAACTATAGATTAGGCCCATGAATATCCAACGTACAGCTCTAAGTGGCTCGTTACAAAATGAAATGAACTGTGCTGAATATTCGCCAAGGTATAGGAAAGAGAAGGTTAGCTAGGATAGATTTTTAAGTCTGAATTAAAGTTTAAGGACAACTATCCTAGTACAGGTTTTTCTCCCTGACTGCTCCTTTCCTTGGTGTGTAAGTGAACCCCCACCAATGTACACAACAACACATATGCACAATTGGAAAAAATATAATGACAGAACTATGAGTTACAATACTACAACATTTATTTGCTAATCATAACAATAGACATAGGATGATTGTCAATATGAGGATGATGAAATCATATACATATTGATATTGATGACAAACATTACGTAACTTTACTTGTTACTCGATCTATCTGGATCTGTGGTCCAGATCCCCACTCTCCAGTAGACTACACACAAAAGAACAGCTTGCCGGTATTCTGACGAATCCTGTCAGTCCTGACAGTACCTAGTCAGTAGTCTCTAGTCTTGAGATCTATAACATAGGTGCTCCTTGTGAGAGCTTGAAAGAAAGTCAAGAATGTGTTATATCTAGTTCTACATCAGCGCAATCCTAATTAAAACATATCATAACACAAACATATACAATGACCAGTCTGGCCAAGTTTATCTTCCAGCTCTACAGCGTTCACCATCCTCCTTCTCCCTACTGTCTTTAGTCTGGGACGGGCTTTTCAATTGTCTCACACGCCTGTAATGATTACATTTCTGCCGCCCCATGTCCATGTCGCTAATACAGAAATTCTGTGTCGTACAGCCGCTCCGTCCAAAGTTGGTTTAGCAGCTCACAGGATCGGTAATGGTATTATAATAATGCCGGGTCATCCGGGCTTACAAGCCGTGACCAGTAGCTGTGCCAGGTTCCCATGCATTACCGTGAACGCACGCCCACAATACACTGAGAAAGTTTAGCACCATATACCCTATACCAATTGTGGGTAATGTCTGTACCATTACACCTCTGCTTCCAACACAAGCGTTGGCCAATGTGCCAATGCGCAGACAATAGCATAACACTTCATATTGGTAGGTTTGCATATGACAAATCAATATATCAAACATCCAATACACATAAACATATTGATTAAACTAGACATATTATGATACTTTAACATCATAGCATAATGCACTAGTTAGTTGGTATGTATACGGAATGAGACGTATATACACAAAAAGAATATGTACGAAGCATATTCCTAGCATCGTATATTCATATGAAATTACACATACATACACCCAACATATCCATAAACATTATATTACTTCAAGATGGACATCTAATGATACTCAACATAATAGCATCAGGCATTATTAATGAGTACTAATATTGTATAGCTACAAAATGAGATATACAACAAGTCTAATTGAAGTGACCACACAGACCAGCCATATTTGCTGATCTGCCCGGTTTAATCACCACTTAGTTACTGCTGTTGTAAGAATTAAGTAGTCGGTTGACTATATTCTGTACAACAAATGCACACACCAACAGGCAACTACGATAGTGTACAAAGAAATGACAAGCATCTACCAAGACACCTAAAAGTATATCTAGACAAGATCTCCTTCCATAAGTTTCTACTTCTCAGAAGAGTAACACTTAAAGCACAATGATATTGAACACAGAACTTAGAAAAAACACTCAAGTAACCTATGAAAATGATAGTTCTTGCAATAACCTAGATCAGATATAGACTGAAAGTTCATATGTCTATAAGACTGTTGCATAGTTACTAAGAAATCCTTCCTAGAGGCCAACATAATAATCATGCATATGACTACAGACATTGAGCTGGCTGCCTACCTGTTCTGAAGTCAGACTTAATCTAAAGGGAACAGGTCTAGTGGGGTTTTTATACCTAGCCTAGCAGTAGACACTTATCTCCCAGGAATTCCATTCCTAAATTCTTCTTATCTCCTCCTGACGTTAATTGCAATTATCTCCAAGTCTGTCCAGTCATAAAAATTCTTTCTGCATGCACACTAGCCTTCACACCTGTGGGTCTGACCATTATTAGCCCTCTGAGTCTTATCAGTGATTTCACACCTTCCTGAGTCTGCCAGTCAGAGTGGACGGGGCTTGTTTATAGCCCTGGGGCTATTATCTCCATCTGGCGTTAATTGCCTTTATTCAACCAATTGCCCAGTTCATTGTTGATTCAGCCAGGGTCTACCTGGACGAGAAGGTGCCAATGTGTCTGTGTGGTGTCATAGCCCGTCTGGGTCAGCAGTTTTCCAAGGTGTAGACTAATTTAAATTATCTAGTTGTGTCCATCTCAAGTATCCCATTTTACTTGCCATCTGCAAGCTTACGTCATGGCTAGAGGCTTTTTGTGAATAATCTTACCTCACGACTAGATAGCCGTGGAGTAGCGTGATTAATTCATTCTTTCTCAATTTGGCCTCTCAAATTTGGAGACCGAGAAAAATATTCTGGGATGTTAAGGCGGCATTCCACGACAGAGCTTCCCCCTTAAAAAAAAGTTTCTGCCAGAAATCTTTTGTCAAAGCACGCCGTACATCCCAGAATAATGCCTAAGCACTCTCCGTTCTGTATCTGCCTAAAGGTTTCCAATATTCCTTGTGGCAGTGAATTGTCCTGCATCTGCATAAAGACGTCCCATTTCCATAACCCAAAGATACTCTGGATAGATCCTTGTACCTGGTTTTCGGCCGGGATTCCATGCAATAGCTTGGTAAAATCCGGTAATTGTCAGGAGGTTGTAATTTTACCCCTCTGGGAAAGATCACAATCAACGGGATTCTTCTACGCCTCTGGGCAGCAATTGTTTTACACCATTCACTCACGTGATTTACTCCTTTCAGCCGAGGATGTACCCGTAGTGAGGTCTTGCATAAGCTGGCCACAGCAAAGCTTGTCTCCGTGATTTTCCTCCATCCATTATAGATCCATAACTGATCCATCAATATCTTCCTTTTGAAAGGAATAATGTTACACATCATGGTCCCATGATATAAATTCAACTGGCGCTTTCCTCCTTCAAAGTCGGGCGTAACAATCGTCCCTCCTCGGTGTCGCGGTTTCTTCCCCTGATAATCAGTTAACGGGCTGAGTTTCTCTGCATTAGAGTTTCTTGTAAAAACCGTGCTAGAAATTGGAAATTTAGTGTGCCAAGTTGTATAGCCTTGAGAAATAACATGGTTATTCAAAGGCGATAAAGGGGAGTTACTTTTGAATAAAGTATCCACAAATAGCTGATCTACTCCTATCAAATCGACCTGACTGAAGGGTAGATTTAGTCCTAAGAGTGTTGATTCCAAACCACTCTTGACTTCTGTTACTTCAGGTCCCTGTTGCTGGAATTCCCTGATAACTTCAGCTAATGAGATGATAGGCGTTTCTTCCTCCATCTTGTGCAAAGAATTTTCTTCTTTAGCAACTACAGACAATGTTGTCTGCACAATATCAGAGTCCATATTCTGGCTCATGACAATTCCCTGTGTTTCCTGAGTCTCCGAACTGGTATACTGTGAGATAACAACTGGAAATGTTTCCTGGTCTGGATGTTCCTCTCTGGTCCTGCTTTCATGGGCTAAGTCCAGTTGAGGTAAATCCTGTGGTGGGCTGTCTAAGCAATCCATCACAATAGGTAAATGATTTGAACTGAGATCTAGTGTCTTGTCCTGAGCTGCAGCCTCAAAGATCACAAGGGGTTCCGGGTCTTCCTTCATCCCTCTGTCAGTCAAATTTAATCCCACTTCATCCTCTCCTGAGCTGAAGGGAATAATAAAGTCGGTTACCTTTCGATCTCCGACCTCCTTAAAAGATGTCCTCAGGTCATCTTCCTCTTGAGTTTCACCTCTCGTTGAAGTAAAATGAGATTCCTGGGAGTCTTGTACTGGCGGACCAGTTAAATTATCTGAACTGATAATTAGTGATTCTTCCCGCATTGCAGTAATGAAATTCACCTGGGATTCAGTTACTTCCATCCTCCCTATTTCAGTCAGATGTAATTTCACTTCGTGATTCTGTGAACAGAAGGGAATGTGAGAATCGGCTAGGCCTCCGCCTGCGACCTCATTAAAGGTTGTCTTCAGTTCCTCTTTCTCTCGAGATTCATTCCTCGTAGAAGTTAAGTGGTTTTCCTGAAGGTCCTGTACTGCAGTTAAATCACAATTTCCGTGGTGCAAACAGTTATCACGTTTGTGACTGCTTGAAATGCCCCTGGCACGTTTTTTCTTCCCTCTTTTCCGTTTAGGACTGGGTCGAATGAGAACCTGTAGTTCCCGGTCCACTAACTCTGAATCCGTGGTGGGTGGCAAAGAAGTCCCTTCCTTTCCTGGTTGGGTGAGCATCCATATTTCCTACCTTATGTTCCGCTAGAAAGGTTAGCTTCTCTGCATTGACTACTTCCATATTCTTTATAATAATCTCTGCTTCTTCAGTTTTGCTACGCTCTTTTGCTTCAAATAACTCATCAATTGTTTTATTCATCTGTTCCTCCGCCATGTCCCACTCTTTCATCTCATCTCTGATGTATATTTCTAATTGTTCTCATGTTAAGCCCTCTATTATGCCTAACCTTCTCGTGGACTCTAAGTAATCTGTTCGCGCCTTCAGATAATCTAGATCCTGGGAAGGTGAGTCCATATTTGCTAATGGCTATATTCAGGTAAGCTCTTATGTATCTATCAAAATCAGAGCTAAGCTAGAAAGACAAGAGTGAACCAATGACAGCAGAACCTAAACCAATGTGTAGAGTTTAGCCTCAGCAGTGAAAGACAACTGAAAGTAATATTCAAGTAGTTTCTGGCGACCGCAGTGAAGTAAGTGTGAGATATATACTACACAGTAATCAATACTAATATTTACCTAAATAAATATTAAAATGCACTGCATACATGTCATAATGAAAATGGCATAATTAAGCATAAAATGGCAAATCAATCAAGCAGTTAAATCATCAAACACATCAATGTAATATGATTAAAGTGATCAGTTATCATTAAATGATGAATGATACACTAAATGATAAGAATTAAAATACTTATAAATAAATGATAGATGAGGTAGTTCTCATAAGTTCTTATCTGTTATACACTTTTGAAAAGTTATATCTATACTCTGTAACTTCCTCAACTAAAATTAGCTACATCTGATGATAGTCTATTTTGATGACTGAAGATTACAAGAGTTAACTTTTAAAATCGTATGTCTAGGGTCTAGTACCGGAATCTATTGAAAGCGAGAAGTCCGAATTCAAATTCCAGACGAGAAGCCCAATCTGTCATAAGTCGGGGTGCCCCACCGGCTTGATGAACGTATTATTCACTGGCGAGCAACCCCAAATAGTCAGAAACTGACTAGGGACTAAATCTATATGGCTGAACTATAGATTAGGCCCATGAATATCCAACGTACAGCTCTAAGTGGCTCGTTACAAAATGAAATGAACTGTGCTGAATATTCGCCAAGGTATAGGAAAGAGAAGGTTAGCTAGGATAGATTTTTAAGTCTGAATTAAAGTTTAAGGACAACTATCCTAGTACAGGTTTTTCTCCCTGACTGCTCCTTTCCTTGGTGTGTAAGTGAACCCCCACCAATGTACACAACAACACGTATGCACAATTGGAAAAAAATATAATGACAGAACTATGAGGTACAATACTACAACATTTATTTGCTAATCATAACAATAGACATAGGATGATTGTCAATATGAGGATGATGAAATCATATACATATTGATATTGATGACAAACATTACGTAACTTTACTTGTTACTCGATCTATCTGGATCTGTGGTCCAGATCCCCACTCTCCAGTAGACACACACAAAAGAACAGCTTGCCGGTATTCTGACGAATCCTGTCAGTCCTGACACTACCTAGTCAGTAGTCTCTAGTCTTGAGATCTATAACATAGGTGCTCCTTGTGAGAGCTTGAAAGAAAATCAAGAATGTGTTATATCTAGTTCTACATCAGCGCAATCCTAATTAAAACATATCATAACACAAACATATACAATGACCAGTCTGGCCAAGTTTATCTTCCAGCTCTACTGCGTTCACCATCCTCCTTCTCCCTACTGTCTTTAGTCTGGGACGGGCTTTTCAATTGTCTCACACGCCTGTAATGATTACATTTCTGCCGCCCCATGTCCATGTCGCTAATACAGAAATTCTGTGTCGTACAGCCGCTCCGTCCAAAGTTGGTTTAGCAGCTCACAGGATCGGTAATGGTATTATAATAATGCCGGGTCATCCGGGCTTACAAGCCGGGACCAGTAGCTGTGCCATGTTCCCATGCATTACCGTAAACACACGCCCACAATACACTGAGAAAGTTTAGCACCATATACCCTATACCAATTGTGGGTAATGTCTGTACCATTACACCTCTGCTTCCAACACAATCAGTTGGCCAATGTGCCAATGCGCAGACAATAGCATAACACTTCATGTTGGTAGGTTTGCATATGACAAATCAATATATCAAACATCCAATACACATAAACATATTGATTAAACTAGACATATTATGATACTTTAACATCATAGCATAATGCACTAGTTAGTTGTATGTATACGAAATGAGACGTATATACACAAAAAGAATATGTACGAAGCATATTCCTAGCATCGTATATTCATATGAAATTACACATACATACATCCAACATATCCATAAACATTATATTACTTCAAGATGGACATATAATGATACTCAACATAATAGCATCAGGCATTATTAATGAGTACTAATATGGTATAGCTAGAAAATGAGATATACAACAAGTCTAATTGAAGTGACCACACAGACCAGCCATATTTGCTGATCTGCCCGGTTTAATCACCACTTAGTTACTGCTGTTGTAAGAATTAAATAAATAGTCAGTTGACTATATTCTGTACAACAAATGCACACACCAACAGGCAACTACGATAGTGTACAAAGAAATGACAAGCATCTACCAAGACACCTAAAAGTATATCTAGACAAGATCTCCTTCCATAAGTTTCTACTTCTCAGAAGAGTAACACTTAAAGCACAATGATATTGAACACAGAACTTAGAAAAAACACTCAAGTAACCTATGACAATGATAGTTCTTGCAATAACCTAGATCAGATATAGACTGAAAGTTCATATGTCTAAAAGACTGTTGCATAGTTACTAAGAAATCCTTCCTAGAAGCCAACTTAATAATCATGCATATGACTACAGACATTGAGCTGGCTGCCTACCTGTTCTGAAGTCAGACTTAATCTAAAGGGAACAGGTGTAGTGGGGTTTTTATACCTAGCCTAGCAGTAGACACTTATCTCCCAGGAATTCCATTCCTAAATTCTTCTTATCTCCTCCTGACGTTAATTGCAAATTATCTCCAAGTCTGTCCAGTCATAAAAATTCTTTCTGCATGCACACTAGCCTTCACACCTGTGGGTCTGACCATTATTAGCCCTCTGAGTCTTATCAGTGATTTCACACCTTCCTGAGTCTGCCAGTCAGAGTGGACGGGGCTTGTTTATAGCCCTGGGGCTATTATCTCCATCTGGCGTTAATTGCCTTTATTCAACTAATTGCCCAGTTCATTGTTGATTCAGCCGGGTGTCTACCTGGACGAGAAGGTGCCAATGTGTCTGTGTGGTGTCATAGCCCGTCTGGGTCAGCACTTTTCCAAGGTGTAGACTAATTTAAATTATCTAGTTGTGTCCATCTCAAGTATCCCATTTTACTTGCCATCTGCAAGCTTACGTCATGGCTAGAGACTTTTTGTGAATAATCTTACCTCACGACTAGATAGCCGTGGAGTAGCGTGATTAATTCATTCATTCTCAATTTGGCCTCTCAATTTTGGAGACCGAGAAAAATATTCTGGGATGTTAAGGCGGCATTCCACGACACATTATTAATATGATTATTATTATTATTCATATATGAGGAATGTACATGGTTGTTTTTCTCTGTTATGATATATATATATATATATATATATATATATATATATATATATATATATATATATATATATATATATATATATATATATATATATATATATATATAATGTCATGATTGTTACTTTTGCTGTAGGAATATTCATGTTAATGTTACCCCAGTGGGAGACATGAATGATGATGATGAAGAGGATTTAAGAAGCCTTGTGTATGTCAGTATCACAAGAAGAGAATGTTGATTGGTATGGATGGCCTGTGGCCTAATACAGATTACACCTAATGAAAGAAAAACTAGGAGTTCTGGGAAAAAGGCCTGTCTCAGAGATTCTTGTCATAGTAGGATCGGTGTGATATAAAGATGATTGGATAGTTAGGAACTCTCAGATCCATCAAACAGTCCAAGTAACAACATCAGAATAGAATATTGAGTGAGGAGATACCTTACTCACAATAAGAGCTAGAATAGGTCAACAACAAGCGACGAGGGACAAGGGACACATTGGAAAGACTCTCCAATCGCCTTCCCCTTTTTTGTTTGTAATTGTGTTGTAAAATGTTAACATATCACAGTGTATTATTGCGTGGGTTGTATTCTTTGTAATTTCCAGCGCTAGAGAGTAGCAAGTGGATGCAAGTATCACTAAACCCCGGATCCTGGGTTAAAAGCCGGAAAGAAGTGATAAATGGCAACCTGTCCTAAACATAGTCTGGATCTAGAAAAACATAAATGTTGACTGCTGCACTTATCAGCTGCCTAGCCAGCGAAATACACGTTCGAAGATGATCGATACTCAGAGATTGATATCCCTACTTTTGTCTGGATATCCAGGACGGACTTCAGTATCTTAAAATCTATCAAGATAAAGATCTACAGAGTAACCGACAACAGTGTATCGTCTGTTTTACTTCTCGGAGGTACCGTCTGACGCACTATCAATCATCGAGGTCAACGAAACTATACAAGTTATACTACGTGTAATAAAACTAACAGATGTGAGAACCCTCCAACTGTCTGTTGGACTCCCAAATTCAAAGGATACTCACGAGTATTCTCCTTCGACAAAAGTCATGTAGCGGGAAGATCAACACCACGTTCAAGATTTTAACACCAATGGAAATACATTGAAATACACCATGACAAGAATATCAACAGCAGGTCATAAATCTGAACATCAACTGAAAGACTAAAGTCATCAACAGCAGGTTATAGACCTGAATACCAACTGAAACATACCATAACAACAAGTTCAACACAGGTCCTAACCTGAATACCAATTCAAAGACACCGAATGAAGCTAGTGGAGTAAATATGTATACACATGCAGCAGAAAAATCATTGGATTGTTTGTGACTCTGTGTGCTGGAATTATTCATCTTCTGATCCATGTACGTGCAGATCAATCCTGGACATAGTCACAGATGCTACCAATGAATGACTCTCAGCCATATGTGTTCCTACACTGGACTGGATAATAACGAATGAATCTTTGCTGGTCCCATGTCAACCTAAATATGATCATCAAATGTGGAATGGGTTATAGACAAGTGACTAGGTGGGTGTAACATCTTTTGTGACCAGAATTGGGAATCGGATAGTTCAAGCCCAGCAGCTGAATGGCAGTCTAATTTTCACCTTATATGGCGAGACAAGGAAGTACCTTCTACAAAAGTTTAAATGGAATTCCTGAAAGTATGACCAACCTAGGCCTCAATTTTCACAAAGACACCGAGCTTCCTCGCAATAGAATATTCGTAACTTCAGCCCCATGAAGGGGATTATGTGCGTGTGTGATATTTTTATTTCCGAATATTATGGATTATAAATTATTCTGCAGCCGACTTCAGTGGATATACATGTGAGGAACACAGCTGATTGCATTTATTCCGGTACCCAGATAATGTGAATAGGATCTACTATACATTGGTGATGAACACTGAACCGTACAACAGGAGAGTAAAGGACAGCAAACCACTAAATAATTAGTTTAGTATTATGTAATGAATGTAGTGTTTGATTTTTCTGAACACATGCCAAGGTTTTTTAAAATCATTAGGTTTATCAATTGTGTTGAGAACCAACTGATATGTATTGGTGGTTTTTGAAGATGTTGAATTTTGGGGGAACAAGGGATAGCACTTTTAAGGTGTGTATGATATGTTATATTTCATCCCATACCTGTTCCAGTATTTCAGTATGGTCAATATATGTATGTGAATGTAGACCTCTGTCATATTTCATGTGAATGTATACCTATGTCATATTTCATGTGAATGTATACATATGTCATGTGATACATATTCAATAAGCTCACAGTGGTCATTACACTTGTAGAAATGTTATTCCAGATCTTGATTGAATTCCTGAACAGTATTTCCAAATGTTGATGTTTACGTCAATTGTTGTTGATGTTTGTTCAACAGTGGTTGTTTTATATATTGTAAACAATCAATGCCCTCAAGCACTATATAAACTTTAGAAGATGATGGAGTGGGAGGGGAAACCTAGACACAGATACCATTGTTTCAAGGATTGAAGTGTTTTTATCCTTGTATTTGTGGTAAATTTTCCTGATCACCTTACAATCTAGAAGTGAAAAGAGAATCTAACTAAATCACCTAGACACTTAACAAAATATTCTCATAGATTAAAACCCACATCCCACAGTCTAGATAGATAATTTTTATGAGTTGTATTAGTATACGTGTGATGGAAAGCCGTTATTCCTCACGATTTCCCAAAGTTTCTGATGTTGTACACAGTCAAATGCTTTTGAATATTCCACAAAACACGAGAATAGGTTTGTATTAAATTCTCTGCACTGCTCTATTATTAAACTAATTTTGAGTATATGATCTCTTGTTCCTCTTCCTTGATTAATCCAGTTGGAACCACGTCAATTTCTTCTTATTTTCTTATGAAGTCTTCTCATTACGACTTTTAGTAGAATTTTACTTGCATGACTGATCAGGGCAACAGTTCTATAGTCGCTGCACAATTTCAGTTTGTCCTTTTCTTTTTGGGTAGTGGAATGGAGCTTGTTCTCTTCAAATCTTTTTGCCATATACCATATTTCCTATATCTGTTTACATAATGCGTGATACATTTGTATGCTTCCTTCTCCTCCTACTTTAATTAGTTCAACTCGTATTTCATCACATCCAGGTGATTTACCACTCTTCAGGTTCTTTATTGCAATTTCATCTAAGGAGGGTTCAGGTTCTCTCTCTGCTGTCATTGGTTCATGTATCTCATATTCTCACTGTCATTGATATCATGCATTCCACTGCAGTATTCTTGCCATCTTTCTATAATTGGTCTAGATTCTGTTAAGGTATTTCCAAACTTGTCACAGATAACATTAAACTGAGGTTGAATATTTCTTCTCAATAACTTAATTTCTTTGAACATTTCGGAATCCCTCGCAGTCTTATGATATTGCTCTGGAAAAATCTACAAGTCACCCGACGTTCAAAATGAGCGGCGTGGAAGTCTCTAAACTATCAAGCAGATGCAAGAAGAAAGCTTGCCCGAGAGTCAAAGCCGCTCCTGTCGCTGTTCCGACGCCGGAGGTTACGATCACAACTGAAGTCAGCAGCAGCGGAGAAGTCCACAGCAACACTATTGAGAAGCAGCCAAGCAGCTTACCAAAGACCTCCACATGAGAGGAAACATCAACAACTGAAGACTTCATTGGCAAATTACTGCTAAAACAAACAATCGGGGAGAAGCCAAATTATACTTAGTCTGTTGGAAAAAGAGCTGGGAAGAAACAGCGTCTCCCAGCTACGCAAGACACCTTATAGAATAGTGGTCTCCATCAACAAGAACTCCAAGACCACGACACTAATGCAGAAAATGTCACAAAACGAGAAAGCCGGCATCAAGCTACACCACGGCATCACAGTAGAAGCCACCCGACACCGCATGAAGAAACGATGGGTCATCAAACGAGTCAAGACCCATCTAACCAACGACCAGATCAGGGAGATGCTGATGAGAGAGAACAAGAAACTCAAGATCACCTGTGCTGAGAGGAACATTGGCAAGAATAACATCCCCTTCACAGTCGTCATCGTAACATCGGAGGACCGAGTGATCCCTCAATTCAAAAGATGGAACAAGAGAGACCATGTTCCAGAGCAACATACCGAAATTCTGCAGTGCTCTAAGTGCCAGAAATTTTGGCACACCCCTGCCACCTGCAAGAGTGAGGTGGAGGTATGCAGATACTGCTCTGTACCCTATCCATACAGCCAGTGCCAGCAAGCAAAGACCAACAAGGACTTCAGGGGGCCTAACCCTAACAGAAAGTGCGCCAACTGCTCCGGTAATCACGGCGCCAAGTACCTCGGCTGCTCCTGCCATCAATACAGCAAGAAAGCCATGAAGATCGCCATCAATCCAATCTACCATATAAAGAGGCTAGAAGTCGGTACGAGGTTATCAATCGACTCAAAGCGACAAAGCTCAACTGGGAGGCGAACTGAAGGACCTGCTATCAAAGTTCAACAGCATGGAGGAAGAAAAAGACATGACTCAGAGACACAGTTAATAGTATTACCAGCCGTTCAGAGCATCCTGGACGAACTAAAGCAAGCTAAGCAGAAGATTGAGCAGGGTGCCGCTCGAGTGGCTGCAATAAAGACTGAAACAGACAAACTCTAGCAAAAATTCAAGAGGAAACAGAAAAGACAGAAGAAACTCTCAAACAGATTCAAGAAGAAATAGAACAAATAGAACAGCTCAAAAACCAAGTCTGAAACACCTGAACCAGAAGATGCAAAGTCCCAGACAGAATAAGAATCAACAGAAGAAGAACTAGAACCCAAGCCATGAACAAGAGTTTATGAAGGTCGAGAATATGTAACGCTCTCTACCATGATCGAACTATCGAGCCGCCCACGACACATGAAATAAAAGAAGACCGAGAAGATTCGAAGGCAACCCAAGACGGAGAAAGAGGTGGAACACCAGTAGAGACGACAACTGGCAAAGCTCCCAAACAGCACCATTTGACGGGGTGGGTACACAATTACTCCAGGCCTTAACAAGTGTGCGACTCTGTCCAGACATGAAAAACCTCACAACGAAAGCAACGAACACAATCAACCCATCAGAACCCTGGAAGCTGACTATAAGTAGCCCAATCTACGAAAGGCAAACCACAAGCTACATCATAGAGACCCCAATTACAGCCAAGTCGAAAACTCGAAGGCTGAAAGGGGTTATTCATTTTAAAAAGTGGATTGGATTGGATGAACGTTCTGTAGAAGTAAACAAAGATCTACACCTTCACTTTATTGACTACACGGAGGCTTTCAATAACGTAAGACATGCCAACATGATAAAGATGCTTGCAGATTTACAAATTGATGGTAAAGACCTTAGACTTGTTAAAAAAAACATATACTGGAAACAACAAGCTGCCATATGGATTGATAATGAAATATGTCAATATCAGCCTATTAAGAGAGGTGTGAGACAAGGATGTGAAATGTCTCCAGATCTATTTTCCCTGTACAGTGAAAATATTTTCAGAAATGTAGAAGATATGATAGGAATCATTATTGGAATAAGAAACATCAATAACATTAGATATGTGGATGATACAGGATTGATTGCAGACAATGATCAGGATCTGAAACATATAGTAGATGCGGTTGTTGCACACAGTGAACAGCTAGGGTTAACATTAAATTATAGGAAGATACAACTTATGGTCATTATTTGGAAGAAGGAAATACCACTATGTAATATACAAGAGCCGGACTCCGTGGCGAAAGATTTACGGACGCGGATCGTAGTCTTGTATACCCAGGTCTACTCGTGTAGGGGAGTCTTCGTGGCGAAGTAGTCAATCTGTCTTACTCGGTCTTCTAAGCTTGTGCGTTCGATTCCGGGCCACGTCTTCGGTTAATGAGTGCATTTTTTCGGAGATGCATGAGGGTCGTCGCTGGATCTATGGAGTTCGTACATTGTGCGGCGCTTTCCGCGCAGAGGAAAAGGGAACTGAGCCATATGGGATAAAAACCTGGTGCAATAAAGTCGTCTCTGTCGACTTTTAAGCGACCTTTTTCATACCCACGTTCGAAACACAGCGGTGAGCGCGATTTGGCAGCAGATCTAGTAAATGGGAATATTCTTCAACAAGTGAATAGGTACAATTATCTCGGAACAGTTATAACATCTGATGGGAGAAGTCTTGAAGAGATTAGAACAAGAATAGCCATGGCGAAAGTAGCCTTTAGCAAGATGGAAAACATACTGACCAATAAAAAGATGTCAATTGAAACGAGAAAAAGCGTGTTGAGGTGCTACATAGCGCCTATTCTTTTTTATGGAGGTGAAACTTGGAAAAAAAACATCTGATGGCTGCAGAAATGTGGTTTCTAATGAAAATGCAAAGAATACCATGGACAGACAGAAAAACCAATGACCAAGTACTACAGGAGACAAATGAAACTCGTAAATTGATTAGAGAAATTAGACGTAGAAAGCCAACATTTTTTGCACATGTTAAGAGAAAAAATAGATTGGAGAACTTGGCGACAATTGGCAAGATCGACGAGAACAGACCAAGGGGAAGACCGAAAAGTAAACACCTGGATGGCTTGGCCACATGGCATGGTCAAGACAGAAACACTGAGCTGATCCACGACTCTGGTGATCGAGAGAAATGGCGAGTCATGACCGCCCACGCTTTCCGGCATGGCACATGATTGATTGATTGATCGGTGCCGTCGTTGAGAAAGCAATAACAAACTATTGAATTTAAATTTGCCAAGAGATCACAAAGGCAGAAATGTTGGTGTAGACTGCGATGTTCTATACATAATTCCCCCCCCCCCCCCCCCCACCAAAAAATAAATAAATAAAAATAATAAATACAAGTAAATTGGAATATTGTTAAACAAGTGAATCGGTAAAATTATCTCGGAACAGTCATAACATCTGATGGGAGATGTCTTGAAGAGATTAGAACAAGAATCGCTATGGCGAAGGTAGCCTTTTGCAAGGTGGAAAACATACTGACCAATAAAAAGGTGTCATTTGCAACGAGAAAAAGAGTGTTGAGTTTCTACATAGAACCTATACATGTGTATGGGTGTGAAGCATGGACAATTAACAAACAGGCTGAGAAACATCTGATAGCTGTGGAAGTTTGGTTTCTAAGGAAAATGCAAAGAATATCATGGACAGACAGGAAAAACCAGTGACCTTGTCCCATAAGAAAGAAATGAATATCATAAACTAATTAGAGAAATTAGACGTAGACAGTAAACTATTTTTGGTCACGTTATGAGAAGAAATGGATGGGGGAATTCTTTGACAACTGGCAAGATCGAAGGGAAGAGAACAAAGGGAAGGCAGAGAAGTACATACCTGATGGATTGACCACGTGACAAGGTGGAGACAAGAACACTGAGTTGATCCACGATTCTGGTGATCGAGTGAGATGACGAAACATGATTGCCTATGTTTATCAGCATGATGATGATGAATAATGTGCACATGAATCAATAATGTGTTCGCGTAATGTATACAACTGAATACACATTGCATGAACACGCTATACTAGACGCTCGCCTGCCAGCCCGATGGTCATGGGATCGAATCAGCATCGGGGCCTATTATTAAAATTAATGTGGAAGGTCCATACTAAACTAGGTACCAGGAAAAAACATTGGGAAGTAAATGCGGTCGGTAATTTATTGACATCACATACCGAGTGTCAACTGGCCCATAAAATGATAGGCCTAGCACGATATTCCAAACGTGCTTAAAGGCATGTACATGGGTCCTTTACTGATTGTCTTTACTAATGTTCCCTGACTAGTTCCCCCCCCCCCCCCCCCCGTTTTAGTTAATAATAGATGATTCATATGCAATAATTGGTTTTATGGAGCTGCCTGACAATTAGCTTCAAGTAGTGTTGAATACTAACAGAAAATTATACCCTGCAGAAACAATAAGTATAGATAATGAACGTGAGGCTTCGAAAATTATTTGATCTATAGGAGCATTTGCATGATACCCCTTGATTCGCCGTTTTTATTGTTCATTGCGTCTGATCATAAATTATTATCAGTATTAAATACTGCCTCAGTCTCTAACGTCAGGATAATGTATGGACCAATGCACACACAAACAATCCCGCAGCAGGAACCTATTATCAGGTTTGTCCATAGGACACATTTTTCAGTCCCATCCCATCCCATTCCATGGCAAACTATGCCTGTCCCATCCCATCCCACCCTATCTGATTCCCATGATAATATTAATATGGGATACAGCTCAAATAAAATTATGAAATTTATGAAAGTTTAGGGTTAGGACTATGTGTACAAAGAGACATGTAAAACAACATAATTTATTATGTTATTTGGTATGTTTTTATCTTACATGCAAATCTGATATACACATAGTTTATAACGAGAGCTGGTAACATCAGTTTTCGCAACTTACTTAACAATAATCCAGCTGCACTAAATAAGCGCTCTGTTGTTGCTGAGGACACTGGTATGGCCAAAACAATTTTCGCATTTGCTTTTAGCAGTGGAAACCTATGTTCATTTTTCCAATAATTTAAAGGCTGTGAAGGTGGTTGCCGTAATTTTTGAAACATTGTGACTTCGTCCTCAAGGCATTTGTTTCTGGGGCCATCAAACTTAAGTGCTTTGTTTGGTGGAGGATAAAAAAACAATAAGTCAAAATCACTTTTCGGCTTTTGTTCTACAGTTCCTGCTACTTCACATACAGCAGATGATTCAGAAGAAAGATTGTAATCCTTGATGAATGAAATAACAGTTTAGTTTAGTTTAGTTTAGTCGACGGATCAACATCACGGCACACGGGTACAACCCATAAGTGCTCCGTTCTCCTCCTAACTCAAACCTGAGTCTGGAGAAACTCAGCTCAGTGCACTAACTCTGTAGCACCGGCGAGGATCCTGAAATACTTTGGGTAGATTTTTAACTCGAAATTTTGCCCGGGCAGCGCCGTTAGGCTATACCTTTTCGATTTCCAACTGCCAAGGGATTTTATACGTGCGCAACAATACACACGGGCGTCCGATCTCACTACCCAGAGATCAGGGGAAATTTTATTACTAGAAGTCCAAGTGAAAAAATCCCGGTCCTCACCGGGGCCTGAACCCGGGACCTCCAGCACTCGAGGCGGACACCATACCTCGAGACCACTCATTTGGAACAACAGACTTAGAAAAAGAGATCCAATCATTGGCCCATTTATTAGTGTCCACATTCCCTTTCTTCTTAGTAACAACTGACTTGACCATGTCTTCTAATTTGGCTTTAATGTCAACTGCAGTAAGGAATGCTGCAGTAACTGCCAGAGAACTGCCGCAATATGGCCAGAGTTTTTCTCCAATAATTTTCTGAAAGTTCTGACAATATTTCTTCGCCATGCTGCTGGAAGTTTCTTCGTCAATATCAACAATAACTTTGTACAGCTGATAGTCTAGGAAGAAATATATCAGCAAAATTAAATGAGATGTAATTCAATCAATTTCTCGTTTGTCAAAAAGGTTTTGAATTTCTCATGTATGTATAGCATTCGTTTAATCTGAGCAATATTCGGAATGTAGTTTAAGAATTCATCATCATCTTCATTAAAGTAATGCGAGTTATTTTTTGTTTTTGTTTTTTAATGAGCATTGAAACGTTGGTAATATGATCGCCATTCACGTGTTACAGATTTTGTTGGTAGTGAAAATGTCAGCTGTGATGCGTTTGCCTGATGTGTATTGTAATATGTTTCAATAAATGAAATTTGATTCATGAACTGATCCAGTTCTGAAATCACGCCTCTGCTGAAGCTATCACTAATGCATGTTGATAACCTGTGCTCATTACAACCAGATCGGTGCATTTCTGCTTGCTTGCTTGCTTGTGTTCATTGGCTTGAGCTCCAACGCGAAGTCCTGTATGTCGGATGAAGGCATCCTGTTGTCCAACATCAGTGTGATGTCATACAGGACCTGAGGTTTGCGTGAGTATCCGTTGTCCCATGTCTGGCTTATTGGTGTGCAGACTGGTGGTTCCTCGCCGTACAGGCAGACACTCTCCGACTTTGGAGGAATAGGCGATCCTACTGACTTAAGCCAGGACCCCGAAGGGACCTGTTGCCCATGGACGCTCGTCAAGGACGCGTCAGTAGGTCTTGGCCAGTATATAACTCGGCCTTGGTGCCTTGAAAACACCTCTGCGTCCTGGTGTATTTCTGTATCGGTATCAAACCGTCCATAAAATGCTGCCGTCATGCTTGCTGCATTATCACTACATGCAAACAATGGACTGGAGAATGTGGTAGATTCGGCAAGAAATTCACGTGCAAAAAAACTGTGCGTAAATTGTGCAGTATGGGATTGATTACTATCAATGTTTATAAGAGACAGAGGAAAAGTAATCCATTCCCAATTTTGATCTAGTCCACATTCAATAAATTCCCCCATATGGCAAAAGATATGTTTGTCTTCCAGACCAAAAGTCAAGTATTCCTGAAATTGGACAGTCTGGATCTTGTGCCATATTTTGAAACAATTTTTGAAAGTGCAGTTTGGTTGATTTTCCTTGCGCCAAAATAGAACGAGTCACTGTTTGCCGTGATATAGTGTAATTATATACCTTGTTTGCAGCGTGATTAGATCTTGCAGCAAAGTTAGCAGCATCACATTTAATGTCACATCCAGCTGAAATGGATACTGTTGGATGTGATGTAATTAGTTCAACTACTTTTTTTTTTTTTTTGCAACGCATTTGAGAATGTTGGTGATGGTTTTGTTACTTCAGGCTGCTTGGCTTCAAACAATCTTTTGATGTTAGTAGAACCACCGGAACCACATTTCATGCTACGCTGTATTGTAACTCCATAACCACTTTGATTAACCCATTTTTCATTAATCAACTTATTCCAACTGTATAGCCTTTTACACTTTGCACAGCAAACAAATGGTGCTAAAATATTTTCAGATATTTTAACTGCTTTAACATCAGCTGTTGAAGACTTTACAAGTTCTTTTGGAACATCAATCAAGTGGCATTCACCCCCACTCAACATCTTAGCAACAACAGTTTTAGTAAAATCCTGAAACTCATATTTTTGGTTGGCCATTTTGGGGTATCGTAAACTTACACAGTCTACACTCAGTAACACCATGACATCATGTGACTGCCTTCACACATTATTTGAAATTATGACTATTATGCATTTATAAACTATAAATATGACTACTATATATTTATAGACTACTAGCTGACCCGGCCCGCCTTCGCCCAGGCCCTGGCGGGGATCTATCTATCTATCAGTCTGTCTGTCTGTCTGTCTGTCTGTCTGTCTGTCTGTCTGCTTGTTTGTCTGTCTGTCTGTCTGGCTGACCCGGCCCGGCTTCACCCAGTCCCTGGTGGGGAGCATCTAATTTAATTCATATACGTAGTCATATAAGCTCCCGTTCCCGACTATCTGTCTGTCTGTCTATCTGTCTGTCTGTCTGACCCGGCCCGGCTTCACCCAGTCCCTGGTGGGGAGCATCTCATTTAATTCATATACGTAGTCATATAAGCTCCCGTTCCCGACTATCTGTCTGTCTGTCTGTCTGTCTGTCTGTCTGTCTGTGCCGGCCCGGCTTCACCCAGTCCCTGGTGGGGAGCATCTCATTTAATTCATATAAGTAGTCATATAAGCTCCCGTTCCCGACTATCTGTCTGTCTGTCTGTCTATCTGACCCGGCGTGGCTTCGCCCAGCTCCTGGCGGGGAGCGTCTCATTAAATTCACACAGTAACTTAAAAGAATGTCCTTCCACACACCATCCATTATTTTTAATGAAAACTGTTTTTAATCACCTACATGACTGTAGATAACTTCTTTAAGCATAAAAAGATGAGTTACAATGTTATGCATTATGCATTATTTTTATGAAAACTTTGAAAATGCCTTAAAGATTATATCATTATTTATTATAACTCATATGCCTGTAAATAACTATAGGCAAAGAGTTTATAAATCTTTGAAAACCATGCAACAATATGACTATAAAGTATATAGAAATGTTATTAAAAGTTATGCCCCTTGAAATAACTTTTCCTGAGTTAAGTCCCCTTGCTATATAGAAATTATAATGAAAAATGAAATATTACATTTTATTAAGTAAGTAGCCGATTTTACACTAAGAAACTATTACAGTCGGTTGCACAGGAATGAAAGGAAGACGTGTAGAAAATTTCATCTCAATCGGATGTACCGTTATCGAACGCATCCAATACATTGCCAACCACATACAGTCTCTTTTATATATATAGATACATGTAGTACATAATATTCAACCAAATAAAAATACTGCAATTCAACAACAAAACAACTTCGATTACAGCAGATTAAAACTAGCTTCTATTTACAAATCGCCAAAAGACGCTAATCAACAACTACAGAAACAATGGCTGACTATCAGCGCGCATGCGCGCATTTATTTATTTATCTGGTATTCGACCACGAGATAAAGAATTGATACAATATATAAAGTAAAAAAGGAGGATGAAAGGCTTTAAAAAAGTAAAAAAAATAAACAAAAATTAAGGGTAGCTCTGACGTAACTCAAGTTGCTATGACATGGCTACTGTCCCATGTGTCCCATGGGAAATACAAATGTGTGCTGTCCCATCCCATCCCATCCCATGGAACGGTTCCCATGGGATTCCCATGGAAATCTCATTCCCATTGACAAGCCTGCCTATTATGGTTCTGTGAAGTACTATGACCATAACACTTTGTAGGCTTGAATCACGAGGAACATGTGACCAATCTTGGCGGACGATAAAAGCAGGCGTTGAAACCTCGCCCGAAACGGCTCGTGACATCATCAGCGCAATGTCCTAGCGTTTACAATAACGCACTCGCTAAAACCATGCACAAGATCGTTGTTATGGTCAGTATTGTGTCGTTCGCCCATACCTTCTAACATGCATATCGGTTGCTCACATTACAAGACTGGATGAATAATTTCAGCCATGCGATCATTGATTGATTGATTGATTGATTTAGGAATCGACATCACAGCATTCGGGGCATTCCCATAAGTGCTCCGTACCCATCCTCAGCAACCAGCGAAGAGTTCCAACACTAATAGTACCGGTAGCAATCTGATTATAAGTCCGTCTCGCCTTTCCTCTGAGCGTTGAGCGTATTTGAGCGTTGAATAATTTCAGCCATGCGATCATTGATTGATTGATTGATTTAGGAATCGACATCACAGCATTCGGGGCATTCCCATAAGTGCTCCGTACCCATCCTCAGCAACCAGCGAAGAGTTCCAACACTAATAGTACCGGTAGCAATCTGATTATAAGTCCGTCTCGCCTTTCCTCTGAGCGTTGAGCGTCGGCCATGCGATCAAACAAAAGCCTATCACCGATATGAGAATCGAGTCTCAGACACCTGTATCAGTAAGTCAGTGCGCTACCAGCTACTACATCATATCTCCAACCATAGAAAGTGCCAGACTGAATAGCAGGATGCCATATCTATCGTAGACGATAACTCCTAATTCTACAAAGAACAATAAGCAGACAAGAGCGTTGGAGTTAATCCGACTATCCTTCTGTAATGCCAGTCTAAACAGAAACATGCAACTTTAATGAAGTTAACACAACTGGAGTAACTTTCTTACTTTCTTTCAAGTCTGGCTTATTCTACCCTAGTGAGTAACGGTGACGTTCTATGTACGTTATGTCTAATCAATATTACTTGACATTGTCTTCAAACATAATTACACAGACAACGTTTCTGTTACACGCAGTTTCTACTAAACATAATTACACACAAATTATGTATTAGCATAATTACACATGGAATTAGCCAGACCGAAGTAAATGAGATATGCCCCGAAGAACCGAGATGAAGTGAGAATAATTTAAATTTCTCGCAACTATATTGCTTGTATGTTTGATTGATTGATTGATTGATTGATTGATTGATTGATTGATTGATGAACTATAACAGAGGCTGTTGTTTCTTCTCCGTATAACAGACAATTAAGAGCTGCTCGTAACATTAAAAGCATATATATATGTTTATTATATGGCAACGATTTTGGCACTGGGATCTATTGGTTTGTTTTCTAACATTATAAACGGTATCCTCTGTGTTACCGGACCCCGTATGGGAAACAAGAAATTGTAATACTACACATTTACAGTATTATTTTTATTACATACTATCATGCATGTCGTACGGAGTAAATATGAAGGGTTGTACTTTGGGCAGGCTACCAGATTATGTAGACATAGATATTCAGCCACATAATCCAACACTCATAGGATAAATCAGTTATGAAGTAATACTATATGGTAAATCAAAGTACTATACACATATCACAATCTAGATGGGAGACCTATATGTCAATAAATTATAGGATAAAACTGGATATGAATAGATCGTGAACTACGGGTAATGATTGACAATTGATAACTGTTCACCAAATTTTGCTCAATGAATCAATATGTCTAAGGCTTAAGAGTATTTTTCCACACAAAAGAATACATAAAGCAACGTGGGCATCATCAGACAACAAAACGGAAAAATTAATCGATTATATTGTGACAATAAGAAATTTTATATTTAGATAATATCTGCATGATGTAACATATTTTAGAGGAACAGATATAAATTCACATCATCTTGTGCTGATAAGTAAAATAAAGTTGAAACTCAAGAGATGCACAAAACCATAAATAATGGATTCTTATAATGTAGGATATCAGAGGAACCAAGAAACTAAGAAGTACGTTATGGTCACAATCTTTAATAAGTGCTAAGTCTTGCAGCAGTTAGTCGATGGGGTGAGCACGAAAGAATGCTGGCAACACGTTAATATCATCTGGAGCGATTCAAGTATGGAAGTGCTGTGAAAAATGTAACGAAAACATAAAGCATGGAAACATCGCCGGAAACCATAAAACAAAATAGAACAAAGAAAAGGTTTAAAATGAAACAGATTTGAATAATAGCAAAGCCAGAGTCTGAGGCCTGGAAAAATACACCTAAGCTAACAAATATAATCACCAATGATGACTTTCCAAAAATAGCAACGCATAAGTTCTCATCAATAGTAATGATAAACTGAACCGATTAGCTGAATACATTGAGGAACTTCTGAACAGATCAGTCCCAAATAACTGCCATTCTATGTAGCCGGCGGAAGTGGTGCTGGATATGAACTTTGGGAAACCATCTAACGGAGAAATCAGAAAAGCTAACAAACTACTAAAGGATAGGAAATCAATTGTTCCAGATGGTATCCCAGCACAAGCTATTAAAGCTGATTTAATTGTTGCACAAATGATTTAGCAGATTCTAGAAGACTGTAGCATGATGGAACAGAATTCCCCATTCCCAGTCCGACACATTTCATAAAGATACTTTAAGTCTTAACGGGGACCATCCCAAATAGAAGGGCTATTATTAGATCGTATGTTCTAGAACGAGTTGGGGGAGGGCAGAGGTATGCGCGTGTTTCTCATTGGTTAATAATTAATGAGCCCACGCTATTCCTGGGCCATATTTTAAAATCTAATTAGTTGAGCGGGATTTCACCGAGAGCGGTCGCTAGTGTGATGTGATGACCCAACAATGCCCTTAAAGATTCGATAATATATTGTTCTCTGGACAACAGGTACCACTTTAAAACATACTTTAATGTTGTGGCTAGACCTAGTGAACGAAAGAGAAGAATATAAGAGTATTTTATGAATAAAATGTGAAAGTGGAAAACCTAACTTCTGTGCGCCAGTATTCTGGATACTGCTTCTTCAACCTTGACATGTCTTTCACGCTGTATACTCCAAATGCATATCAATCCCTTGATGTGACTGGTTGCGTATGCTTGATGAATGTGTGGTACACTCATGCAGATTCGCAAACCCAAACCCCTTGTGCATTCTTCATGCCTAGGATGACTTATTCTTGAATCAACTGTACCTTTGCTCTCGCGAGTTAACATATGGCAGTCTGAATGAGAATGAGTGATGAAACATGTACACGTTCCTTTGTAAAACGCTGAGAAAGGTGTGTGAACCTGTGTCTTAGTTGGCTAAATATATTGTATGGCTCATGCAAATTTACAAGGACTAAACATGTTTTCCACATATGTGCTTGGTGCATATGTGAACAATTGTGTATGCAATTGAGCTTCTGTTACCTACTGTAGTAGACATGAAAATTACTCAGTGGGGAAACAGCACATGATGATGATGATGTACCTGTGAGACAAGTCTGGTGAAAAAGGGGTGAGGTCTGGCATTGCTGTGTAAGTGTATATGGAATAGGACATTCATGCACCGACATCACAGCCATAGGAATGGATGTCTGGTCTGCTAATTGGGTAAATGCCATTAGTTAATACATAATGCATATTGCAGTTGTAAATGCCTATTTTCCATTTCCCTTCACAATGCCTGTCCCATGTTGCTATGTCACAATGATTGCTGTATTGTGTCTAGTCCTCCTTGTGCCCAGGTCTACTGTGGTTCAAACATGGTGGAACTTAGACCACATGAATGCTTGTAATTGTGTTCAGCTACCCTGTCTCAGCATATGGTCTTGTGATTGCCACAGTGCATCACAGTGAAATTCACTACATCATCAACCTTAACCTTCCCCATCTCCATCTGTGTATGTTAGTGTATGATCACATCATCTTTTAACAAATGTAAAGAGATGTTGTGCCATTTTGTATTGACAGAGAACAGGAGGATGGAGGAGAGGCTTCCATATATCATCTGGGACAACTAAACAGAAGTCCTAGATGCAGATGTGACTCCCTATCAAAATGTGGGAATATCAAGAAGAGTTTTCTCTCAGCTCAACAGCTGAATGCATAAATGGGAGCATGACACAATCTGAAGCACTACAAATGTGGTGAACTGGACAGTGATCTTTGAGTCAATCAAATGTCATCTGAGAACTAAACAACAAGTCTATGGTGGTGAACCTCATTCGGGACGTCTGGTGAAATGACTGGGACAATGGATTGTTTAGCTAGGACTTATCTTAGTTAATCTCCAGCCTGGTGCTCACACTTGGAAAGTACGTGAGATAGACTGAGGAGAAGGAAGAAGACTGGGACATATTTGTATCTTAGATCTTCCTCTACAGGAAAAGGAGAGCAAAGTCCTAAGTCTCAACTTCATAAACAGTCAACTCACCAGTGAAAGACAAGGCTGTAACTTTTCTTCAAACTGTGACAGTAGGGGATAATTAGTCAGACTTGGAAAATCATCATGGGGGAAAACTGCAACCTGAGCTGTCCAACACCATCATAGGTGCTAAAAGGATTAAACAGACCAGTGGAGCAGAACGTCCCTATGCTTGCCCCAGGTTATGACTTATCTCGGGTTTCCCTCATTAACAGTAGAGGAAAGGATAAAAGTCAATGGTGTAGTGGTGATTAGAGAGGAGAGGAGGAGGAAAGTTTGGTTATTAGCTGGAGGAGGGTGTAGGAGTGTTGTATCATGTTTATCTTCATGCATGTTCGGCATAATTATACCTTATGTAGGTAATTATTGAAATGTTGACATGACAAATGGGATGAACAATGGTCATCACTAGACTCACCATCAGCTCAATAAACAGTATTATTGAACCAGTGTTTTAAGTACATGTCCCCAGTGAATTTCTTGTACAGTTGCTGTCAAGTTTTGTCTCTGGTGACTGTCTTAAGTGCTGTGGTTGGTTATACATATTGTGAAAAGTCCTGTATAGATGTTGTCAAGTATCTCATGATGTCTATCTTGTACACTTGTGGTGTAAACAATTCCTTGTGAATGCATATTCCCCTTTTGTCAAGAAACTGTCATGTAGATGTCTTGTCCAACAGATGTAATGTACAGTTATTGTTGAAGTTTGTTTGTCTACAAATAAATGAATCCTACAATCCCAAAGAAATGGGACAAACTGATATAGGTCACAAAATGACAAAATATATATGAGAAGATCTATGTGACGGACGAACAGCACACTGGCAACATTATGTTGAGTGAGAGGGATCCTCAGTTGTACAGGCGCTAATAGTTCAGATCTTCTCTAGCCTTGGGTGAACTATTTTACTTCTTTTATAAATTTCTGTGTAGATACATAATAGTCTCACAGTGGGGGTTTGAGCCAAAAGAAAAGTGGTTTTCCAAAAGGCTATTGCGGGAATGATTAGCTCATTTGAGTGACCTCTAGACAAAACGTGCTAAATCATATCCTTTATCTTGGTATTTATTATTCAAGATATATCTCCAGAGAACACTACTAACTAGGTCCTCTGGCAACTCAATCAAACATGTCACAAAGACCAAAGAAATATCAGCATTCTTAGAATGAATGACAGCTTTTGAAGTTGTCTAAGAAATCGGATCTGCAGGAATGTACAAATTATAGAGGAATAATGCTATTGCCAGTTCTTGGGAAAATACTAACCAGAATTATTATGGAGATATCAAGAGATGCCATTGACAAACAACTATGGGATGAACAAGTAGGCATCGGCTGAAATAGACTCTGCACTGATCAGGGGATGGAGCATGTATGGGAATGACTCGGGTGCTGTGATATCGGTTCTTGACTCAGCTCAATCATTTCACATTTATCATACTGTGTGGTGCCTACTGGCTTTTCACACTTCTCCACGTCTGTTCTTTATCTATGTAATGTATCTTCCATCTGTTGCTATCAAAGTAACTAGACATTTCAATTTCTGCACGTGTCCCAAATTAACACTATTTATTTTAATTGTAAATTTAGACAAATTGTTTCTTTGATATGACTTTTCTCTTCAAGCCAATGTCAATTTTTTCCTAATTTCTACAACCATTGTATCTAATTTTCCATGTAATTCCTTTGACTTGTTGCCATGGAGACAGTATCATCAGTATAGCGTGTTATTTATATATCGATTCCATCACATTACGTCTAATAATAAAGCAAATTATTGAACTGATTAGGGGAAGGCCGACAACAACATTAATAGGAACTCCCTTTGAAAGTTAATACGGCTCAGTGAGATCCCATGGAAAATCATTAACTTAATAATGGCAACATATGAAGATATGAGCTGTAGAGTTCTTCGTAAGGGAAAACTGACAAATGCATGTACGTTTAAAATGAACACAGGAGTGTCATAGTGATGCCATTGGTCACAATGTAATGTGTATTCTCACTTCCTGTCGATTGGATTGTGAAAACAATAATTACTGCCATAAATAGAATTCAATGAACACTGACAAAGCAATTGATTAATTGCACTTTGCCAACGAGTTTTCCCTTCTGTCTCACACACGAAATCAAAGACAATATAAACTAAACACACAAGATGGGAGATCACAATAAATAGGTCTGAAATGTATAAAGGAAAAACAAAGATAGTGAGATTAAACCTGGGAAATAACAGATCATCCCTTGGTTAAACCTCAGAATTGAGGGTCTAAAATGGTATAACAAAATCACCAATGTGGATCCCATAGACAGCACTAAACAAATTCCAGTGAAGAAAAAGATGGAGTAAAGACGTGACACTGATTAGGACACACATTGTGAAAACCTAATAAAAGAAAAACTAGACACGCCCTTGTCCAGAACCCACAAGGCGCTCGAAATAGAGAAACACTTAAAGACACATAAAGAAGAGAATACAAGGCAGAGGTGAATAATATTGGGAGAATATGGGCATAACTGAACGAGATGGCAACAGATTGGCGGGAGTTGGTTTAGAACATTTTCTCCCAAATGTGAATAATGAGCAGAAGAATAAGAAAAGAGAATTACATAATAGAAAGAGTTACTGGACATATTAATATGGCAGGTATTTATCTATTATATTGAGGGGTTGGGATGGGATGGATATTTCTGGCACACTGATCTATATATTTTTCTCACCAACGACTTCCTTCTGATTTCCAAATACTTTCTTAACGTTCTACCAATTACATTGAACCAACTCACACATTTTAGATACGCAAAGAAAACCTCGACTGGCAATGAAAAGATAAAACCCATAAACATATTAATAATGTTTTAATTGTGTCAACGCTCCATGAATTTCTAGTGTAATAACATATTAGCTCTACTCATCATGTCATTTTATGTATCATATCATATCAAGTACCGTGCCGACTGGCGTAGGCGTTCATGACTCTCCACGGATCTCGGTCTTTGGTTTTCTGGATCAACTCTGCCTTTGATATTCCTCCATGCCACCGTCGCAGTCCATCCAGCATCATTTCTCTTGTTCTGCCTCTGCCTCTCTTCCCCTCGATCTTTCCATTTGTCATGATGTTCTCCAGTGCCTCTCTTCTCATCATATGACCACAAAAAGCTGTTTGTCTCTTTCTTATTGTTGTGTATAATATTCTAGTTTCGTTAGCCTCTTTAAGGCATTCGTTGTTAGTTACTTTAGCAGTCCAAGGAATTCGCAACATTCGTCTAAGGAACCACATCTCTGTTGCTTCCAAACTCTTCTTAATTTGTTCATTTATATTCCAAGATTCACAGCCATATAGAAAAACAGGTTCTAAAAAGGTCTTCAGCACTCTCTTTCTTACATTCAATGATAGTGACTTATTGCATAAAATATTCTAAATTTTCTGAAATGCAGCCTTTGCTTGCCATATTCTGCTCTTGATCTCTGTTGTGCATCTTCCATCTGATGTTATAAATGTCCCTATATATTTAAAACTATCTACTTGGTGAAGAATTTTCCCATCTATGTCTATTTTACATTTGGGTGTCACTTGTTTCTTTGATATCACCATTATTAACGTTTTCTTGATATTTAAGGAGATGACCTTCTTTGCACTCTCTGTTACTACAATGTCCAACAATTGCTGTAGATCTGTTACATTATCCGCTGTCAATACTGTGTCATCTGCATAGCGTATATTATTTATATTATAACCTCCAAATATTATTCCTGGTTTTTTTTTTATCTCTCTCATTATTACTTCGCTATAGAGGGAGAAGAGATCCGGTGACAAAACACATTCCTGTCTTACTCCCAACTGTATCTGTTCATAATTTCCTTCTTTATTTCCCATTTTAATTGCTGCTGTTTGGTTCCAGTAAATTATTTTTATTATTCTGAGATCTTTCTCATCAATGTTAATATCTTCCAACATTTTAATCAGTTCATCATGTTTTACTTTATCACATGCCTTTGTATAATCTATGAAGCACAAATATATGTCTTTCTTTGTCTCTACTGATCTTTCTAATAGTGTTCGTAATGTGTATATTGCATTGTTTGTACCTTTTCCTTCCACAAATCCATTCTGTTCTTCACTAATTTCCATTTTTATTTTCTTCCTTGTTCTTCTCATTATAATTCTGAGTAGAAGCTTAGTGACATGATTTATGAAGTTAATCGTACAAAAATCTTCAATTGCTCTTGGTCCTTTTGGTATAGCTATAAATACAGATTTCAACATATCGCTTGGTATATATGCACTGCTATAAATATGTAGCGCTGATAAATTGGGACTTCCATCGCTGGAATGCATTGTCATTAATATATGTGTAGTTATTGCGCACATAGACACTAAGAATCATAAATCAAGTTGTTTCGCAATTACGTTAGTAATTACGTTATTTATCAGATAAAAAAGTTCATTTGCTGAATTAAGTCTGAGATTTGCTTTTATTTATGTGTTTGTCGCTAACAGTCGCTGGCTGTCATTCGAGTGTCAGATTTCATGGTTTATTGGAAATTCTGAAAACTACCTCACCTTCCTATTGCAGACTGTAGATGGTCCCTCTTGCTGTTCGTGTCTTGATGTTCCTTCATCCCCCAGATAACCCTAACACTAAGATAATCACTGCCTGGACAAGGAGGAGTTAATTTAACAAGCGGGGTTGACTGGGTTGCATTAACAATTACATAAGAGGAGCAGTACACGTTTTCAAAAATAGTTGGAAGCAGCTGACTAACGTGACAGCTGACGAGGACAGAAAGAGTTAAGAAGAGCAATTAATGAATGGATAAGTTAAAACACGCATGGTATGTCATGTGTGATCAAAGCGTTTGGGGTAATGTGAATAGTGTGGAAGAACAAATAAATCAC
Organism: Cepaea nemoralis; assembly: GCA_014155875.1. Taxonomy (NCBI): domain Eukaryota; kingdom Metazoa; phylum Mollusca; class Gastropoda; order Stylommatophora; family Helicidae; genus Cepaea; species Cepaea nemoralis. The sequence goes on from JACEFZ010009872.1 coordinate 114,980, forward strand.
GATGACATGGAGAGAAAGGTGCTGTAGGCAGTGACCAGAGGATCTGGCCAATACTCAGCACTCCGAGAAGAGGCCAGACGGACACATAATCAAACTGGAGCTGGTACCATTAGCACTGGGACTCTTCGCTAGTATTTTAAAATGGGGACACAATATAACTTTAACTGTTAGCATTAGCAATGGGACTCTTCCGTGGTACTATAAAATAGGGACGAGCGCATATTGGAATGTCCCGAGTTCTGTCGTGTCGGTTCTTGTCTCAACTCAACTAAAATCAGGTGAGTTGTTTAGTGCTGAATGAGTTAATCCAAGGTTGGTAAATAATGACAAGCAGCATAACACCGCTTATAACAAGTTTACAGGTACAACTAATAGCTATCTAACGGCTGCATCAGCGCTTTTGGTTTCTTCTGGTCATTGTGTTAGTATGCTGGCAGTGATATACATGACACCCGTGAAGGAAACACTGACGAACTGGGTCCAATCCCATGATATGCTGTATCGTGGCCTGGCCATATCCTAATATGCCTCTCTAAAATAAATGTTTGCATATCCTTTACAGGACATCGCTGTCAACATCAGCATCTGTCAGCTGATTTTTGATTGCTTGGCAAGATTACGCTCTGTAGTGTGCCATTGCTTTCTGAGCGACCGGCTCACATACCCCGTAAGTTACCGACGCGGTTAGAACCGCTACCGATTCTCGCCGTCGTCACGTTACTCACGAGAGTATACGGGATTACGGAGAAAGTCAATATGCTTCTCTACAGAAGTGAAATTCCAGTACCGCTGATTTCTGCGCGTGAAAAGGGGGACAGTGAGTTCTGCAAAATAGTCTTCAGGAACTTCAGTACCGAGTGCGGAGAAAACCACTACACAAACCTAATTCCGATATCATGGCCCAGATGACCTGAACCCCATTGCACGAGATTGAAAACTTACAGTTGTCAAGAGGCTGGACCGAACCTAGCGAACATCGGAACTTAACACATTTCCCTGTCTTTGTGATGGCGAATAGCTGACACATATATAGTGCTATTTCGGTGAGCCATCAACTGCCATATTCGACAGTTTCAGACAGACTGCCTGTTTATTTTATTTTTTTTTTTTGGTATCCACCTTAACGTGTGTCAGAGTATTCTCAGTTTAAGCTTGGTCTCCACCACGCGATCATAGATTATCTGGTTTACTTATTCTTTCTCGATGTCCCATGTCCATGTACACCATTGTTTGAATGTCTGCTGAGCGGTGTATATGTAAGTATGTGCGCTCACACATATCGGTCCACCCAGACTTTAGGACTCACCCCACAATAACATATAGGAGTGCATAATGTGGTTTTGGTTAGTACCATCATCATGCTTGCGTGCACACTCCATTGCTCTTCAATATTTGTCCACCGGGGCTAACCCATTCACTAGCACCCACCCATGCTTAGTTAGTACATCCACTGAAATTGTTCAGATACCATTCTCAGACCACTATCACAGGTTGCCTTCCTGCCGTCCCGCCTTCCTGCCTCCACCCCCTTCCTTCAATGTACTCACTGAACCGTTACACCTATCACCCCGTCATCATCATACATCTCACTCCCTCGGTTGGGTATTAAAAGAAGACATCGATGATATTTTGAGTTACACACAGATAGGAATTGTGTTGTAAGTATGAACATTTTTTTCCAATTCTCATTTTCTCTTCATTGCCTCCATTTTTTCATCCTTTTGTTCTTCTCGTCCTGTCGTCACCTTTTGATGTAGTCACAGGAGATCTCTGTGACTATATGTTATGTTTGTGTATGTGTTTGTTTGCTGATGAAGGCTAATCGCCGCAACGTCCTGTATGTGTCATAATTCTGTTGTGTAAAGCTGCGCTACTTTGTGTCATTTTATATTATTTACTTTCTCGATTTCTGACGTCATCACCGTCATCATAGTTTTCATTCCGAAAAGCGTGGGCGATCATAGTTTCCTTATCCAACAGGTCATTACTGTCTTGGATTTGATATGTTCGTGTTCCTGTTATGTCACGTGACAATGTTATCTAGATGTTTCTCTCCGTGATTTCATCTTACTCTTTTCCCATTAAGTTTATTTCTACTTACAACGCGCCCAAAAACACCTTAACAATGTATACTTCATTTATCTCATCAATTTATTTTTCATATGCTTCCTGAAAGATTGCCGCCTTCATTTTTCATACCCCCAGAGGAATTCTTTGCATTTTCATTTATCTTCAGACAGGCTTATCTGTTGGTTAACATTATTTGTCGGGTTATCAGCCCTTCTTCTTTGCCTCTTCTTTATCTCCTCATTGGAGAATAGCCCCTCAACCAGCTCATACCAATTTGTCCTATCGTTTGCTATTTCCTGCGGATCGTTCCATGGCCACCGGATATTTTACTCTCTCTCTCTCTCTCTCTCTCTCTCTCTCTCTCTCTCTCTCTCTCTCTCTCTCTCTGTAGCTCTCTCTTTTTGCCTGTCTGTCGATCGGTCGGTCTGTCTGTCTCTTTTTCTCTGTCTGTTCGTCGTTCGGCCTGTCTGTCTCTCTAATTCTCCTGTCCTTATGTATTTAGGTCGTCCTCTATTTCTTTGGTAATATGTAAAGTCTCCTACTACCCGTGCCGTCGTTACCAATTCAAATATAATTGTAATATTCCAGCTGCCAATGTCTGGAGATATTTCTAGGCGAAATGAGATAACTCACCATTCCATACTCGGTATGGTTTTCTTCCCATCGTATCTTTTTAGAAGAGCCTTCTTATATATTGATTAGCTGGGTTATTCTTTCCTTATGTTTAGACTTGTTCATGGTTGGTAAGACTTTTTAGCTAAATTTTTATACATGGGACAGTCTGTTCCAAACCAACCCTCCATATTAGCCTCTGACTATATGTATAGCAGATTGCAGTGGTGTTTACTACAGGGTGTTTGCAACGTCTCACTACCCTGTGTATGTAGAACAAATGCAGGGAATGGCTGTCGTCTGATGGAGTAATTCTTTGCACACCAAACTGAATGATAAAATCAACAGAAGAAAGAATTCTTTTTTTTTTCTTCAAATGTGTTCTGCATACAAAGTGTAGTGAGACTTTACAAACACCCGGTATAGTATAGCAGATTGTAGTAGTATTTACTGTATGTAAAGCAGATTGTATCGGCATTTACTATATGTATAGCAGAATGTAGTGGCATTTACTATTCTTTGTTTTCTGAATGTGCCCCGATAACACATGGTGATACATGTTCTTACAAAATGTTATTGCATGGGGCCAGCTTGCTCTGACACAAATATCGATGGTTTACGAACAAACTAGCTAATTGTCTCGTATGTTTTCACAGTTAAAGAATTATTGTCTGTTTGAGATGTTTTCAGAATGTAAAAAAAAACTATATGAATATTATATTGATTACTTACAGTGAATATGAGACATAATGCATGCAAATTATTATTAATTATATATTATAGTGCGTTCACAAATGTTTAACCACGTTTACAAATCCATAACTCAGTAACCAACTGAGAGAAAATGATGAGATTTAGTATATAACCTTATCATTAGGTACACCCAACAAAATGTTTTTTGTTCTTTAGAGTGTACAGCAGAACTCAATGTTTGTTTTCATGCGGGATATAATTTACGGGTTAGAGATGAAGTGCATAGTATGAAATGTATTACATCTTCTCACTGGAAACATGTGTGTTCAATATTGACTAATCTCCGTGGTGCACGGACATTTCCTTATGAGAAGCACGTCACACAGTGGAACGGGAGTGTTCAGAGGTGCCTTGCGTCGTTATCTGAATTGACGTACCATTACTGTAAAACAAAATTTGTTAGCGTTAATTCAATACATTTTCGCCAGAACACCTAAGAAATTTCGCCCGCTTTCCATGATTTCAGTTGCCTTTAGATCTATCAAAGACATACTCCTTGGGTGGGAGTCAATATAAGACGGCAGGAACAATTTCATAACAAATGCAACAGATACTAAAAAAATTAAAAAAACTGAACGTGAATTAGGACAATCGTTTGTGAACGACAGTATAATAGGAGTCATGGACTGATTATCCTAGTTTCTAGGATTGGTTGAGTGATTGGGTTGATAACGTGTCAAGTTGAGCACTAGAGTGACGTGGACATTGAATTGACTTGTGGAAAGCAGTTACATCGGCAGAATTCTTGGTGGGCTTTTGGGGAACTGTAAGATGTGTGAAGTTGTCAGCATAAGCGAGAGAATCAGAGCATTCGCTCTTAAACATCTTGTGCGCTGATGACGGGTTACCTGTTTCATTACCTACGAAGGTGAAATAGACTTAAATGTTGACTTCGCGTTCGGAAAGTAATGACAAACTGCTGAATGTAAAATTGCCTTAAAAATCAACCTTGGTTTGATGGCAACGTCCTGCAAAGGACATGCAACATTATTACGGTGTATGCACCGATGACATTTAGTGTTTAATGCACTCTGAGAGAGAGAGAGAGAGAGATAGAGAGAGAGAGAGAGAGAGAGAGAGAGAGAGAGAGTAAGAGATAAGGGGAAGAGCTGGAAAGAGAGTGAGGTAGAAGGAAGAGCGAGGCCTATGGAGTGAGTTATGGAGAAAGGACAGGGAGAGAGGGGGAAGAGGGAAATAGAACTAGAGAGGGGGAAAGAAAGAAAGAAAGTGAGAGTTAGGAGGCGAAAGAAACAGTAAGAAGGAGAAGATTATCTTGTGATGGAGTCGCTAGTGAGCATTTAAAACAAAAATGTCTACCAATGAAACCAAGTAAGGCACTTGTGATACCTGGTCCGTATTAGTATGTATGTCGTGTCCTCCTTTAAAGTGTCGTCCCTGGAGTGAGGAGAGTCAACACCCACATTATAATATTTTGTCCCTATCAATATCCTGGAGAATCCACCAGCTTCCGTCCAACACACTCCATCAGCCCATGGACACCTTTTCCTATTACTCTCTCACTGTCGTACTATACCCCCTCTCATACTTCGCCTACGCAACATATTCAACAACTCTTGCTTCTAAAAATTAATAAAGATTAATTTATTAAAAGAAAAGTGTAACGTATATGAGACGTGTATGCGAAGAAAATGTGTGATGTGTTCTATAATGTGTGTAGGATCGGACTCTCAGATAATAGCATAGTCAGTTCATCCTTGCAAGGACACACCACAGAACGTTAAGTCAGAACAGGTCCACCTCACCCGGTACTGTATCTCTCCTGCCGGACACCGACTGTCATCTGCAGCTAACTGGTAATCCATATAGACTTCCGGTTTCAAGATAGTGACGGACGGTCGTGTTGTTTTGTGTTCGTTAACTTTTTCGCGTAGGGGACGGATTTATTCATCTCTTGCGTGTAATTGGTGTGCCAGGATGTAAAACCAAGAGTTTCTACTCAAGATCTACGTGGGTGCTACGGAGTTCGTGCATCGAGCGAAGCCATCCTTGAGTGAATTTTCAGCAGCGTGTGTGGTTTTCTCAGTCTGTGTTTACGTTTTTTCAACATGGCGGAACAACGTGTGTTTTTCGTGCGGTCAGCAGTCAACATACCGAAGCGGCGTGGTAGCCGCGCAGGGATAAAGAAGCAAGGTAAGCGTGGTGGTTTGAGGCGTTTTAGACTCAAGTGTCACCGTCTAGGACTCAGGAATATCCGTATTCTATATTGGAACTGTGCCAGTGTAAAACAACGGAGGCTCTATTTTAGAAACCCTAGTTTACAGGAACGACATTGTAGCACTCCAGGAGACGAGACTGGGCGATCAGCTACTCCAAATTGCCGGCTTCAAATGTTTCTACAACAGACGACATCTGGGAATGGCGATTCTCGTTCGCGACAGCATGGTGGCGTCAGAGCTAGACATGTCCAGTTGGGACAGTGACGATATACAAATACAGGCGTTGAGAGTTCATTCCAGTATACCATTCTTGTTGGTTAATGTTTATGCCCGCAATGCCAGTGTGGACGCCCAGAAGTGGCAGTGCTTAAGTGGCATATTAGGCCACGAGAGAAATGTTATTTTCTGTGGTGACTTCAACGCTAAAGGCAGATCATGGGGAAACACTTCCTCCAATACACAGGGGGAGGAGCTCGAGACTGCACTGGAAACCATCGACCTAATTTGTATCAACAGTGGCTGTGTCACCAGGACAGCAAGCCGTCCGGGCGATGAGGACAGTGCTATTGATCTGGCGCTAGTTTCACCTTCATTCACTACAGTGTGTAGATGGGGTGTCCTAGGACACCATGGCAGCGACCACCACCCTTGCAGCATACTGGTGGAGAAAGGCAGAACCAGGCAGCACAAGCTAAAGGTAAAGACGTTCCAGTATGACAGTACAGGGCAAGATGTGGTGAGTAAAATAAGACGTGACAAGCGCAGAACGTTTCAGGGCAGGAAAAAAAGCTGGGAGCAGCCACCGTGGTGGAGTTTCGAGGTGGAGAAGGCTTGGGTGGATAAGCGTAGTGCTGTAAGGAGATGGCAAAATGCCAAGAAGAACAGAGCTGGTCATCCTAGTCCCTGCTTGCACTTAGAAAGAGAGATGCACACAAAAGTAAGCTACTTCAAAAAACTGGTCAAGGTTGTTAAAAGCGAAAAATGGGCAGAGGTGTGTCAAAGAGTAAGCACAGACAAGTCACTGAAATTGTTCTGGCGACTACATAAAAGCATGAGTGGTGTAGTCAAGAATAAGAGCATTTCTGACTTCCAAGGTGCTGACCTCATCTGGCAGAGGACTGACGAGGACAAGGGCAAAGCCCTCTTTGAACGCTACCTTGAGCAGAGCAACCAGACAGACATGGGAGGCCGAAATCTGGCCAAGGAGGTCACCTCAGACAGATGCAAGGCCCAGAACACCTCGGATGAAGACACAGTGACAGTGAAAGAAATCAAGGCTGTGCTTCGACGATCAAAAAACAGTGCTCCAGGTCCTGATGGCATAAGATACGACGACATAAATAGGTGTACCGACAATGAGCTAGAGAAACTAGCAGACATGTACAACAACAGTATAGGGAGTGCTAGCATCAAGGAGGAATGGTTACACAGCTATCTGATTCCCTTGCCGAAGCCTGACAAAGACCACAACAAAATTCAGGGATATCGAATTATAACCATGCAGAATACAATAGGCAAGCTGCTGGAGAAGGTAATTGCCAGGAAAATATCAAGCCAACTAGAGAGGCAAGGTGTTTTCCCACCCACCCTGGGTGGGTACCGTCCAAAAAGAGAAACCTGGACCAATGCAGCAGTCTTTGCCCAGGATGTCTATGAAGGTTTCCACTCAGGCACTGAAACCGTTGCTGCAGCGATTGATCTTGAGGACGCATACAACAGAGTACCACTGGATTTTTTAATGTTTCAGCTTCTCGAACTAAACGTAAGTCCATTCCTCCTTAGTTGGATCGCTGCAGCCCTCTTCCAACGGAAAGTAGTTTTTAGATGTGGCAGTTGGACTTCGGAACCAACAACAATACATCCTGGCCTACCACAGGGATCACCATTATCTCCGGTACTGTTCAACGCCTACACAGTGAGAATCACCAGTGAGCAGATCACTGGACCTGGCAGGACATTGTCATATGCCGATGATGTTTTAGTGTATCGTCAGGGTAAGGATAGAGAGGAGGTTGCTGTGGAACTACAAACCGAACTCAATCGCATAAGTACTTGGTGTGATGAAGCTGGGGCAATGGTCAACCCAACAAAGGCAACAGTGACTTGGTTCTCGTTGAATAATCATATTGTCAACACTCCAACACCAACTGTAATGCTGTGTTCAGAGACGGTGGAAAGAACGCAGGCAATGAATTACCTGGGGATACGGTTTGATCGAAGCCTTGCTTATAATGTGCACATAGACCAGGTGATAACAAAGGCCAAGCGGGGTTTGGCAGCGATGCGGGTGATGGCGGCAGCAAACTGTGAGCAGCGCCATCTATGTCTTCTGTACGAGGGGCTGGTCATGTCTGTTTTGGAGTATGCAATGGCAATCCTGACTCTCAGCCATAAGCAGATAGAAAGGATGGAAAGGATACAGAATGAAGCTATGCGCATTATTCTTGGATGTACAAGAGATACAGCATGCAGGGCGATGCGCTACCTTCTTGATTTTCCAACCATTGAAGAGAGAATACAAGGTTGCAGGGCACGCGCCTACCTCAGAATTAACGCAAACACACAACATCCACTGCATAGTGAAATTAGGAAGGTGAAGGGCAGCAGGTTAAAAAGAGGAAGGTCGTGGATGGGTCAAGCCGAAGACATTCTTCAACAGGTGTGTTCACTTGAGGACTTAGAACCTGGCGAGGAGTGGGTGCAAGTGCCAACATACTTCTGCACATCCTTTTCAGTTTGCATCCAACTAGATAGAAAATGCAGACAAGAAAATCCGGCTGCTGTTGAGGCTGAAGTACAAGCGTTGATTTTCGAGAATTCGCTAGACGGTGACGCGGTCATCTACACAGATGGGTCGGTCGTCCGACATGTGAGAAGCTCATGGGCCTTTACAGCTCGGGCCGGAGGGAGAATTGTGAAGGAGGACTCTGGTGCTTTCACTGAAACCACAAGTAGCCTGACCATGGAAGTCATGGCAGTAAGTAAAGCAATAACATGGCTCGAGACACAGACATTCACTAGGGCTTGTTTCCTCAGCGACTCAATGAACATGATCAAGAGGATAGAGGAGGGATCGATCCGAAGAGAATGGTTGCTGCCTCTGGATCGGTCTCGACTGGCAAAGATTAGTTTCATCTTCGTGCCAGGGCATGCGGGAGTACAAGGAAATGAGCGGGCTGACAAGCTCGCAGGTGAGGCTACTGTGGAGTTCGGACGTGCCATGGGCCAGGCCGACATCCTGAATGCTCTACGAGAAGTAAGACTTTTGCGAGAACCAAGTGATGACTGTGAATCTACAACAATGGCCAGACTGCGAGAGCAGCAAATTAAAAGAGGGGTGGCCAAACAAGAACACTACGCAGGAAGCCAAAGAAGATTGATAAACCAACACAGAACTGGCGTCGTTAGCCGCTACACGTTGCGGGATTTGCTGAGGAGGGGATCCGAGCACTTATGGACTGAATGGTTCGACGTGCAATGAGGATGATCTGTCGACTAACTAACTAACTAACTAATCCATATTCCTGATCATCCGAAATAGATACTGTTTGTAAATTACAGCTGATCATGGACCGTTTGCCCAATGCACATAATTTCCTATCGTTCTTAAAGAATGCACAAATCCTTTGTAGTGAGTATTTAGGTATCACTGTTATTGTTAATATACTTGAACCTAACTAGTGTCTATCCAGGCTCAGGTATCAGGTCTTTTGAACTATTTCCCTAGAATATATCACACCATGTGACTATTATATTGATGTTTTTTGTGTAGGTACCAATGTTCTTATGCTGTGTGATGCATTAACAATCATCACCCATCTTAGGTGAACCATCTTTCTTCTCGGACGTTATTCTTTTTTTGTAAGCAACATTTTTGTGTCCAACTGGTGTTATGTCTAATTGATGTTGCACTTCATCAAACCCAGTGTTGAACTTCCTCGTAACTGGTATGGAACCTGTGAGAAAAACAATACATCTGGTGATAGTACTAGTCACTGATCCTACCGGCTGAGTGTAAGCCTATTGCCTTGCTCAGTTATTTTATAGCTAACTAAACTCTGTCATAGAGCATATTAGCTCCTCACCTACGTCCGAATCAGGCGATGACAAGGAAAGACCCATAAACAGAGTGCACAACTTTAGTGGGCAACCCATTGAAAGATCCCCCCTCCCCCCAATTGGACACTATCCCCAACTCCAAACCCATCTTAAATCTCTCCAATTATCACCCCGCTATCCTATTCATCCTAGCAGAGCCAATTATCACTTCACTACTCTAACTAGTTTCCAACTAACAGTGCTAATCATCACACTCTAGTTTTAACAAGACCACTGCCTATATTAATTAGGCCTAAATAGACTATATTGACTACCTTATGCAAAACCGCCTCATTCCGGGATGGCTGCTACACTTTGCCATAACGACACATGCTAGTTAATGTTAAATTAATCTAACACTGTAGAGCTCTCCCACAAACACGTCCATCATAATCCACGGTTTTGGTCAACACTGTTTCTCCCAATCATAGTTTATGGCAAAAACTTAAAATTGGTCACGTGACGGTATTCTTCCTGTCCACACAGGTGTTATTTGGGCATATCATCCATTGTCAAGAATCTATCCTCCCTGGCTCAATCAATGTCAGAGTTTTCTTCACTTGTTTTGACTCCCACAACAAGCTAGCGAGTTCCTGTGTGCTCCCAACAACGGGTTTCCACAACAAACCGCCAATCTTCCTGATGTCCGGAAACTCTAAATGACAGACGGACTGTTTTCTTCCGAGCTGAGTACTTCCGCTTTCAATCCGACCTGTTTATAAACTATCAAAGAGGTGTATTGAGTCATCTGACTCACTTCCCCTACACATCTGCAGCTGTTAACTTTGCCCGACCTGTGATGGTTGACATCTGATTGTAACCAGGATCTGACGGGTTCTATCTGTATTCGAATGTTGATAAACTGTCAAAGCGATGCAGGGATTTTGACATCCAATTTGTTTTTTCTGTTAGTTAAAATAGTTTTGGCTTTGCAGATAGGCCGGTTAATCAGAAAGTCTCTATAGTAATCAACTGGTTAAACGCAGGGTTTTATTTTTGTGACAATGTATACGGGAGAAATCTTAGTGTTTTTCCCTACACTAACCACAAAACTCATTATAGCAATGCGAACCATACACTGTTGATACAATTGCTCGTAAAGATAATGTCTTATTTGAGTAGTAATAGTTCATCATTGGTCTTGAAGGACCATTTCCTTGTAGTTATGCATCATTCTTCGAGAGGCTGCATTTTGGCTAAGGTCTGCTCCGTGTGCGATACGATGTATTGTTATTATCTACGTATTTAAAGATAAAACATAGCGTTAGTTTACTCTCTTGAGGGGTCACTTTGTTGTTATTGTGGAATTTACAATCATGAGTGGACAATTTTGTTGTTATTGTGTTAGTTTACTCTCTTTGGGGGTAATTTTGTTATTATTATCTACGTAATTTAAGAGAAGACATGTTTTCAGTCTACTATCTTGGTAGGACTTGTTATAATCTACCTCAGTAAAGAGAAATTATGGTGCTAATCTACGCTCTTTGGGAGATATTGTGTTGTTATTAATCTACGTAAATGAAGACTAAACACTGTGATAGTCTACTTTTTTGAGGTGACACATGGTTGCTGTTATCTATGTAATTAACAAGAAAATGTGGTGTTAGTCTACTCTTTTGGTCGGACATTTTGTTGTTAAGTGTTGTTACGTGATTGAAAAGGTTATAAGGCTTTGCCCTTAGTGAACCATTCACGTAGCAATATCATCACTAAAAAAACCCACCTGATGAACAAATAGCAAGTAACAATTCTTACAAAAACGACACGGCTTCGATAAAGAAAAGCTTACATACCTCAAATCTAACAATTTAGAGTGGGAGAAGGCTGAAATAATGCAATTGATCCTAACACATTTAACAAAAATAGCAAGAGAACTGTGGTAATAAAGCACTAATTAGAGAAAAGCAGTCCAAAGAGAAACAGCGAAATCTAATGATGTGGGTGTAATTGAAGAAGCCAGCTACATTTAGAAATCGATGGGGCGTAATTGTTGCTTACTAGTGATCCACGGCAAGAACAATAGAAGAAAATCAATAAGTGATTAAACCGAACAATCCTGTATGTAGGTTGCTGTGCGTCAGAAAGATTTGTAAAACAGATATGATAATTTTCTACAGCATCAACTTCCTGTACAAATAATAGCTTTTGAGCTAGTTGTAGCATATGGCAGTTATGTTATGGGCTTGTGTATGGTTGAAAATAGAATATAGACATTTGCTATTGAAGTATGATGTGATCTGTCAATGTCAAAGATTGCTTACCCGGTAAGTTACCAGACGCTGCCCTAGCTGAGCACCACTTGAGGAGAGATAGAAAATGAAAGGATTTCTTCAGGAGTTAAGAGATTTGAAATACAATTGTCGGAAAAATACATTCTAGATTATCTTCAAATAACCAATGAATAATGAACATATACACCAGAAGCCTATCTCCCTGGCCGAGGTGTTAAACGTCGTTCTCCGTAATCCAGTTTATCCACGTAGGGTAACGCTGCGCGCGAGAATTGGACGCGTTACTCCCCGCGTATGTAACTTACGGGATAAGTGAGCCGGCCGCTCAGAAAGCAAAGGCAAACTACTGAGCGCAATCTTGCCTAGTACATCAACAGCAGCTGAAAAATGCTGATGTTGACTGCAACGTCCTATGAGGGATTTACAAACAACATAAACATAGTAAACTTTGCATTACAAGAAAGCAAAATCAAGTTTCTGTTGTCTTTTTTTTTTAATTCCTCATCATCATCATCATCATCATCATCATCATCATCATCATCATCATCATCATCATCATCATCATCATCATCATCATCTTCATCAAAATCATCATCATCATCATCATCATCATATACCCGGTACTTGGGAGAACGTCGCACTCATTGCAGCCTGAAATCCACTCTACCTTTTGCCACTTCCCTTGCTGGTTCATTTTCAGACTAAGCCTGTCTTTAATATGTCACGATGAGTGACTGGTGATGAATAATGTGGTATTTCCACGAGCTTGATGGTCCTACCGCTTCAGATATAAACATCGAATTCCTACTACGGGGCTAATTGTATACATAAAGTTCAAAGAAAGGAAAATGTAGAGATGTCAGATTAAAGAAAGTCCAGACTTTTCATGTTGAACTTCATATTCTAGTGATTCAAGTTCTGTAATGTATGTTTTTATTTTTATTTCCATGCAATAATTACGAGGAGACTTCAAATGAAAACCTAAATGTGTGTGTGTGTGATTGTGTGGTGTGTGTGTGTGATTGTGTGGTGTGGTGTGGTGTGATGTGTGGTGTGTGTGTGTGATTGTGTGGTGTGTGTGTGTGTGTGTGTGTGTGTGTGTGTGTGAGTGAGTGTGAGTGAATATATTTTTAAAATGTAACGAACTAATGTATCATTTTTAAATGTTGTCACCACTACGTTCAATGCAAGTCCTCCAGCGCAAATAAAGTGCATGGATTCCTGTCGTATAGAGAAAAAAATATCACTTGGTCACTACAACTCGGTGTCCCTGACCCGGTCGTGAACAGTCTATCACAGAAGTCACGTCATTTTCAAACTTTCTACTCCACCAATGATATAACTGCTAGACTGACAGGCATACATCACCTTACTTGAATTTCTATAGGTTTCACAGTTCACTGGTCAAAAAACGGGCAGCAGAAGACTTCTCCCTGACGGTATTAATTCAGATACTAGTCGTCGGTATTAATTTAGATGGCAGTCTTCAGTATTATGTTACATTGCAATCTGGGGTATTATGGCAGTCTTCGATATTAGTTTAAATGGCAGTCTGATGATTCAACGGTGATGATTCAGGAGGCAAGACGGTGTTTACCTGCAAAGCGTTGTGGAACGTAATGAGCACGGCAAAGTACGTAGAGCGCCCTGGTCATCCACTGCACCTGCATTCGTCTCCAGTCGTCTTGACCTTCTTGCCACTGGACTCAGATGAACTCAGGCGAGAGAATGAGGTCGACGAATTGCGCAACTCTTCCTCACTTTAATCCAATTCATCGTGCAAGTCATTCTTCATATATTACCTTCAAGCCCAGTGGCGATGGGCGAGCGGCGAAGCGGCAGGCGTGGGTACGCTGGGAGTCGTAGTCGCAGACCTGCACACAGGCGGCTCAGGCCATATAGCCGTCTTCTACTGACCGGAGCAGCAGTGGGATTCGGCAGCCCCCAGAGTGAATGAGCAGCCCTCTATAGGAAAACACTGCTCACCTCCACAGCATGAGGAAGGGGCTAGAAAAGGTGTCCTAAACAGTGTCTGCTCCATCATTACCTAACCAGCCAGCCGCGGTTGGTGGATACCCTATACAGCGGTCGACATACAAAGTAAAAACAGGCAAAGCTAAAAGAGCTAACCATATTCCCTTGTCAATCGGAACTTGGAACGTACGCACCCTACTTGATAGAGACGGCACGTCGGGCCCTGAGAGACGAACAGCACTGATTGGGCGAGAGCTGGGCAGGTACAACATCGACATTGCAGCCTTGAGCGAGACACGACTTGCAGATGAAGGCCAAACCTGCGAAGTAGGTACCGGCTACACATTTTTCTGGAGTGGAAGGAAAAGCGAGGAAAGACGCCAGTCTGATGTGGGATTTGCCATTAAGCCGGCCCTGGATGGCAGACTAGCTGAATTTCCGAAGACTATAAATGACAGGCTTATGACTATTAAGTTACCCCTGCTGAAAGGAAAGAAGCATGCAACGATCGTGAGTGTCTACGCACCAACCATGACAAATGAAGATGACGTCAAAAAAAGTTCTATGAGGACCTGCAAAACGTATTAACATCTGTTCCCAAAGGAGACAAACTTATACTCCTTGGGGACTTCTATGCCAGAGTAGGCAAGGACACGGCCTCTTGGAATGGCATCATTGAAAAGTACGGAGTCGGAAATTGTAACAGCAATGGGCTCCTCCTCCTTCAGACCTGTGCCGAACTCGATCTCCTGATCACTAACACAATTTTCCGTCTTCCCACGAAAAATAGGACATTGTGGATGCACCCTCGCTCGAACACTGACACCTCATTGACTATGTCATCGTTAGGAGGAGTGACAGATAAGATGTTCGGGTGACAAAATCCGTGTGTGGTGCCGAATGTTGGACAGACCATCATCTCATTATCTCGAAAATAAACATACACATCAAACCACCAGGGTGTCCTCAGGGAGCAAAAATGCAAATAAAACTAAATGTCACCCCCCTAAACAGCAATAAAATGCAGCTGTCGTTTGAAAACATGTTGAAAGACCGCCTCAAGCCAAAATCTGCAGCGAAACAGAATGTGGAAACAGAGTGGAGAGTCCTAAAGGACATCATTTACAACACTGCTATGGAAAACCAGCCCATCGAAAACATAAAGACTGGTTTGATGAAAATTCTGAAGATATCAACCAATTGCTGGCCGAGAAACATCTTCTACTCAAGGCACATTTGAATGACCCGAAGTCAACATTAAAAAAAAAGATGCCTTCAATAACGTTCGGAGAGTAGTGCAGATGAAACTTCGGCACATGCGCGACTCCTGGCTGAGCAACAAAGCTGATGAAATTCAAGGCTTTGCTGACAGACATTATATGAAAAACTTTTACGAATCACTGAAAGCGGTCTACGGCACTCCATCACCAGGCATAGTTCCCCTCCTCAGTGCAGATGGGGGAATATTGGTCACTGATAAAAAAGTAAATACTTCAACGCTGGGCAGAGTATTTCAGCAACATCCTAAATGCAACTTCTTTCTTCGATGATGAAACCATCAACTGCCTTCCTCAAGTTCCCACTAATGATACACTTGATGACATGCCAACCATAGTGGAAGTAAACAAAGCCATCCAGCAACTTTCAAATGGAAAGGCGCCTGGTCCTGACTCCATCCCAGCAAAGATATACAAGGCGGGTGGGCCGGTCCTAATAGAGCAGCTTCACTGAGCCTTTACAAACATATGGGTGAACGAGATCAAGCCACAAGATTTCAAGGACGCGTCAATAATCCACCTTTACAAACGTAAAGGAAACCGCCAATCCTGTGACAACCACCGAGGCATCTCCTGCTCTTAATCGCAGGGAAGATACTCGCCAGAATTCTTCTCAATCGTCCCACGGCCCATCTCGATCAAGGTCTTCTTCCTGAGAGTCAGTGTGGCTTCAGAAAAGAACGAAGAACTGTTGACATGATTTTCGCTGCAAGACAGCTGCAAGAGAAATGTCAGGAACAGAACTCTGAAATGTTCTCCACTACATTGACCTTACCAAGGCTTTTTATACAGTCAGCAGAGAAGGACTATGGAAGATTATTGTCGCTTGTCGTCCCGGGAGGAACGTGGAATCAACAAGCACACCTTTTAGCTTATTATACTTTGGGATTATTGACAGACTTCTGTCTACACTCCTCCCTTCTGTCTTCTATTCCATATATCTCTCTCTTCTCTCTCTCTCTCTCTCTCTCTCTCTCTCTCTCTTATTCCTTCATCACATACTCCGACAACAGTTTCCTTCAACAATTAATAAAATATTTATTAATAAAACTATGTCTGGTGTATGTATGGACTGTGTATATGTATTTGGTATTGTCTTATATTGTGAGTGCAAGATAGGACTCTGCATGTTTAGTCTCCGTATCCCTTTCCTCGTCTGCATTCAGCCAGTCAAAGATACATCACACATATATGGACAGTTCTCACCCGAGTTTGCTCCTTTCCGATTGAGTCTGGAGGTATCGTGAAGTTGTTCAAAGTCTGGTCACAGTGAAATAATAATATTCCAGTAAGTCTATGACTTCGCCAGAGTCTGCTTCAAGAAGTTAATAATCCAACACTGAAACTACATCACCACAGTCTACCACGGTGTCTATATTGACTATGAATGTTCTGACTTATCTATTGTCTCTTTTATATTAGCCTACCATGCAAAAGTATGCAGTTGTATTTTTCTTTTACTTTCATCAGTTTAATCGTCCTTTTCCATTTTACTTTGGTCGCTTGCTTGCTTGCTTGTGTTCGTTGGCTTGAGCTCCAACGCGAAGTCCTGTATGTCGGATGAAGGCATCCTGTTGTCCAACATCAGTGTGATGTCATACAGGACCTGAGTTTTGCGTGAGTATCCGTTGTTCCATGTCAGACTTATTGGTGTGCAGACTGGTGGTTCCTCGCCATACAGGCAGACACTCTCCGACTTCGGAGGAATCGGCGATCCTATTGACCTCAGCCAGGACCCCGAAAGGACCTGTTGCCCAGGACGCTCGACGAGGACGCGTCAATAGGTCTTGGCCAGTATATAACCCGGCCCTGGTGCCTTGGAAACACCTCTGCGTCCCATTTTACTTTGGTTATCTGGATATTCTTTTATTATTTTCAGAGTTCATTTAGGGCTATGGGTTATATCGTCTCACAATTAGAACCTGTCTTGGTTATTCATTGTTATAGTGAGGTATTTGATCTCTGCCCAAGTGAAGTGCCTTGAGTTTATCGTCTCTGATTGTATCAGGATACTTCTAGTGAAACCTATGAGTGATAGATAACCAGGTGATATCAATCTGCTTCCGATTTATTCTTATGTGAGAGCATTTCTCCCGGCTGCACTAAGACGCTTCCGAAAAGATACTCTGACATAAGCCATATGAGTTCCCTAAAGTCTAAACGATTAACTAAAACACAAAGAAATGATAACCGTAAAGCACAGACACCTAGTCCACTATGCTATACTATTACGCTACGGCTATAATACCTTATATACTCTACGGTAATCCAGGAATTGAAATACACTAGCGAATAAAACACTAATATCCCATCTCCTTTCAACAATAAGGGACGTGTATTTCTTTCCACATGTACGGACACCTAGATAATCTCCACCCAATTAGGTAGCACACACTAAAACAGAAAACCCAGTTTCTACTATTTATATTGGGCCTCCCATTCTCCGTTATTGTTTGATGTTCATACATCAACAGTCGTATTTTGCCGTATCCTTCACATCAAAAGTCTGTGAAGTCACGTATACGTTAGTGGCGCTCCGTCTCGTCTCTCCTTCGTCTCGTCCTCCGTTCTTCCGCTGGTCCATACGCTAGCACATCAATCAGTTTTAATCCTTTGATCAGCGCCTTCGTGTGTTCCACAACACGATCTCCCCGTCTCCCGTGTTTCTCCGATAAGATCGTCAGTCAATGACCCCTCACACTGTATCCTATTTTCCTTCTTTATCCTTCGGTCAATAAGCCACACTTTGTCCTCGTTCAAGACTGAAGGCACGATTGTTATTCTGACTCACGGTCCATAATTTTCCATTTTAATATATTGCCATGTTATATATAAGTTACCAAGGAATCACTAAACTAACAGTTTCCCGTGACATAGGCCCCTCTTAAGAGAGTTGACCGCGTCGACTCTTCCTCACTGTAGTTTTGATTCCGATGATCCACCAGCCTATTCCTCTTCCTCTGGAGTTGGATGTCTAGATAAGAGATCCGCTCCCACATTCTCCTTACCCGGGATGTATTCCACTGTGAAGTTGTACTGCTGCCGCAACACCGACCATCAAATCCACCGTATGTTGAGCTTCTGCGAAGTAGCTATGAACATCACGTGTTGATGATATGACTGGATCCTCACATGGCTCACCTCCTCGTCCAGTAGGCGCTCTCACTGACACCCTACTATACTACTCATGATAGACCCTAGTGTTGGCACATCGCCCCTGTACGTCCGGTCGACCTACTTTTGACTTGCGTAAGCGACGGCTCACAATACAGACGGATCGTCCCATCCTGACTGTAACACTGTCTCCATATGGTCTTGGTTTCCCCCGGCTTAACCTCTGGGGATGTTCCGCCTCGTCCGCGTTGGACCGAGTCGTCTTTCCCAAACCTCCTGGACTTTTGCTTCCAGGACCATCATGGACGAATTTGGATATGGTCAGCCAATCTTCGGTTGGAGTCCTGGGTATTTCTCGTCTTTCCCGACGTTACCCACCCCTTCTGAACTGGGTTACTAGTGCAGGTTTCACTCTTGTCCTTTCCCTGACGTGTGATTTCCCTCCTCCCTTCGTTGGGTAAATCTTACCTATCACGTACTTTCCCATATGCCCTCCTATGTAGTACTGGTGATCTCTGGTCTTTGTCTGGACCTGTAACCTTTGTCTTAATGGCTGCCATCACCATAAGGTGCGAAGCTTTGCTCTCGGATCTCTCCTCATATTTCTTAATGAGATGCCTAGAGAGATTTTTCAGTTCTTCCCCGATCCGGATTTTGTAGATGTTTTTGGACACCACCTTTACCACAGGATAAGGTCCTTTCCATCCTACTTGGAGTATATTAGTCTCTTCTGGACCCCATACTTCCACTTGGTCTTCCACCTTAAGAGCTATTTTACTCTTAGTCCACTTGTTGGGTGGTGCTTTCTGGCACTCTGAACAAGACTTCACCCACCGGCGTACATCACCGGTCATTCTGGCCAGCAATAATGGCCGGAAATCTGCTGCAATGTCTCTCTGACCCCCATATGTCGATTCTCGGCTATGGTGTGTCCACTCTGAAGAATGTGAGGACGGTGGGTCTCTGGAACCACCCACTGCTCGTGCAGGTTTTCTCCTCTCCCGACTCTCCTGTAAAGCAGCCGATTCCTCAGAAAGTACTGTCCCCGTTCTGGTGGCTCAGCACTTCTTTGTAGCTTCCTGTAGCAAGGACGCAAAGTAGTATCCTTCCTCTGGGCAGTATGCAATTCCCCTATCACTGAGTTGTCGCATAGTGTCTCTGCCTCTTTTTCCTTCCCTTGAGATCCACTGGCTACTGCTCCGCTGTGGGCTGGCTGTTTGGGCATCCCCAAAAAGACATATTTCGTGCCAATGATCATAGGAAATAAGGAGTCAGATAATACAGCGGCTGGAATAATGCCCGTGACGTACCTGGATTTAATCTCCACCTTGGCGATTGGCAGCGTCATGGTAACAGCACTCCTCATTGCTGGCTGTATCTCTATGGTCTCCCCTGTAAGTTGGTCTGGGCTTACCAGGCTGGCGTCTATCACAGCTTCCTCATCCAAACCTGAATCGTAGAGACAAGCAACCTGCTGGACATTGACTTCAATCAGTTCAACCACAGGTGGTCTCTCTTGGTTCAGAGTGTCTTCCATCTCCTCGACCTTTTCCTTGCAGCTGCAGTCCACAGTATTATGTGTTTTCGACCTGCAGTGTGTGCACCATTTTCCCTTCCAAACTTTCCGTGTGCTCTCTTTGGTCAGAGTTTCTTCGCCGACCTCAGCCTTGTCTGTGATCACCTTCTTAGGAATCACTTGGCATGCCGCGAAGTGATAACTTTTCGGTTTCGATCTGCAGTCCTTTGTGTTATGAGAGGGCGACTTGCAGATTTAACACCACTTCTCAGACCACGGTCGTTTAGCTGGAGAATTCGAGGTGTTCTGGTTTCCTTCCTTCACCTTCTCTGAACTCTCCATTGACGTCTTTATATAAGGTTCCATTTTTTCTCCTTCCCAGTTTTTACTTTTCTTCCGGTCTTGTTTCTCCTGACCTTTTGTGGGGGGTATATTGGTTTCTTTAGCTTCCCCATGTACTTCTACGAATCTTTTCGCCAGATTATTCACAACATCAAGCCGTTACGCCCCTTGTTCACCTAAAGATGTCTTCAGTGGTTCTGACATTTGCTGTCGCATCTGGTCGACCACCATGAGCTCTTCCAGACTCTCATAGTCTGGCTTGAACTCTGCCAAATCTATCAATTTTTGGAGGTAGGATTTCAAACTTAAACTGTAGGCGGCGAATAGCTCTCCCGGCTCTCGTCTTGATGATCTAAACTTCTTCCGATGCGTTTGTGCTGTGATCTCATAATGCTTCATCAACGCGGTTTTAATTCTTCGTAGTGATTTTTATGTCCTGGTGGTAGGCGTGTGTAGATCTCGTAACCCGAACTCTTTAATCCCTGGGATAATTTAAGAGCCCATTTGCTTCTATCTAGTCCCATAGCAACTGCCATTGCCTCGAAACGACTAGCGTACTGGTCAAAGCGTTCTTTCGACTCTTCATGAACAGCTAAGGGAAACTTATTGGCATGGTACCCATGTCCAATCATGTGGGTTGTTCCAGGTGAAGATGAACTTCCTTCTGCTGCATCTATTTCACCCTTAGTTTGTGTCTTGAGTTCCAGCTCTCGCATGCGGTTTCATGTTGTCTTATCTTGTCGGCCTCTTCCGCGTGCAATCTCTTGTTTTCCATCTCCATCTTTTTCAATTCCAACTCGGTATTTCGATCTTCTCTTTCTGCTTGGCGATTTTCCCTCTCCCTCTCCTGAATGTAATCGGTTAGGTCCGAACCAGATAAACCAATTTCTTCTCCGTTTGCCCTCAGTTCGGCGGTAGTTATTTTGGGAGTGGCCATAGTTAAGGAAGGTAAGTCAGCAGATTGAGTAAAGACACTTCAAGGCAGTAAGAAGTACTCACTATAAATAGATAATCTATTAGACCCTATATCAATTTATCTATGTATATCTAAATATTATTTATCTACGACACCACACATTACATCACAACCACTCTCTCAACCACAAGATGAGATTTAGGATAAAGACTTATGTAGACGTGTCAAAGTGTGCACAAATAGGTAATTTGTGTTAACACCTATCCACTTTCGTCCTGTCTGGATCTTTCTCACTGTAAAGTCCCCAGCATTAATGTAATGTCTCTACCATAATGTAATGGCACCATATATCCCCTGGACATCCTTCCAGTAAAAGTCATCAATATGTATACTCATATGTATATCCCAATATGTAGGTACCAATATGCCGGTACCACGCTATGCATATACCCCGCTAGGCTGTTCCTTATGCAGTTGAAGTATCCCGCTAGGTATTCTACCCCGCTTGCACTCCAGTTAATGTGGGTATTATGTTGTATCGCGCTGCTCCACCATTTAATGTCGCTTGTCGTCCTGGGAGGAACGTAGAATCAACAAGCACACCTTTTAGCTTATTATACTTTGGGATTATTGACAGACTTCTGTCTACACTCCTCCCTTCTGTCTTCTATTCCATCTCTCTCTCTCTCTCTCTCTCTCTCTCTCTCTCTCTCTCTCTCTCTCTCTCTCTCTCTCTCTCTCTTATTCCTTCATCACATACTCCGACAACAGTTTCCTTCAACAATTAATAAAACATTTATTAATAAAACTATGTCTGGTGTATGTATGGACTGTGTATATGTATTTGGTATTGTCTTATATTGTGGGTGCAAGATAGGACTCTGCATGTTTAGTCTCCGTATCCTTTCTCTCGTCTGCATTCACCCAGTCAAAGATACATCACAATATATGGACAGTTCTCACCCGGGTTTTCTCCTTTCCGATTGAGTCTGGACGTATCCTGAAGTTGTTCAAAGTCTGGCCACTGTGAAATAATAATATTCCAGTAAGTCTATGACTTCACCAGAGTCTGCTTCAAGAAGTTAATAATCCAACACTGAAACTACATCACCACAGTCTACCACGGTGTCTATATTGACTATGAATGTTCTGACTTATCTATTGTCTCTTTTCTATTAGTCTACCATGCAAAAGTATGCAGTTGTATTTTTCTTTTACTTTCATCAGTTTAATCGTCCTTTTCCATTTTACTTTGGTTATCTGGATATTCTTTTATTATTTTCAGAGTTCATTTAGGGCTATGGGTTATATCGTCTCACAATTAGAACCTGTCTTGGTGATTCATTGTTCAAGTGAGGTATTTGATCTCTGCCCAAGTGAAGTGCCTTGAGTTTATCGTCTCTGATTGTATCAGGATACTTCTAGTGAAACCTGTGAGTGATAGATAACCAGGTGATATCAATCTGCTTCCGATTTATTCTTATGTGAGAGCATTTCTCCCGGCTGCACTAAGACGCTTCCGAAAAGATACTCTGACATAAGCCATATGAGTTCCCTAAAGTCTAAACGAATAACTAAAACACAAAGAAATGATAACCGTAAAGCACAGACACCTAGTCCACTATGCTATACTATTACGCTACGGCTATAATACCCTATATACTCTATGGTAATCCAGGAATTGAAATACACTAGCGAATAAAACACTAATATCCCATCTCCTTTCAACAATAAGGGACGTGTATTTCTTTCCACATGTACGGACACCTAGATAATCTCCGCCCAATTAGGTAGCACACACTAAAACAGAAAACCCAGTTTCTACTATTTATATTGGGCCTCCCATTCTCCGTTATTGTTTGATGTTCATACATCAACAGTCGTATTTTGCCGTATCCTTCACATCAAAAGTCTGTGAAGTCACGTATACGTTAGTGGCGCTCCGTCTCGTCTCTCCTTCGTCTCGTCCTCCGTTCTTCCGCTGGTACATACGCTAGCACATCAATCAGTTTTAATCCTTTGATCAGTGCCTTCGTGTGTTCCACAACACGATCTCCCCGTCTCCCGTGTTTCTCCGATAAGATCGTCAGTCAATGACCCCTCACACTGTATCCTATTTTCCTTCTTTATCCTTCGGTCAATAACCCACACTTTGTCCTCGTTCAAGACTGAAGGCACGATTGTTATTCTGACTCACGTTCAATAATTTTCCATTCTAATATATTGCCATTTTATATATAAGTTATCAAGGAATCACTAAACTAACAGTTTCCCGTGACAATTATGACGAAATATGGTTGTCCACAAAGGTTTGTCCAAATAGTGCGGCTTTTTCATGATGGTATGCAGGCAAGAGTACAGGAAAATGGTGAACTGTCTGAGCCCTTTCCTGTCACAAATGGATTGAAGCAAGGATGGTCCTGGCAGTGGCACCAACACTGTTCAGCCTGATGTTTTCAGCTATGCTGACGAATGCTTTCGAGAACAATGACATTGGAATAGACATCAACTACCGCATGGATGGAAAGTTGCTCATCCTCAGAAGACTGAAAGCCAAAACCAAAAGTAACAGCGACACCGTCAGAGAACTGCTGTTTGCTGATGATTGCGCTCTATAAGCCAACTTAGAGGCAGACATGCAACACAATGTTTCAGCTTTCTCACATGCTTGTGCCAACTTTGGGCTCAATAACAACTTGCAGAAGACTGTAGTTATGTACCAGCCAGCTCCCGGAAATAATCACACCGTGCCGAATATCAAGGTGAACGGTCATAGACTAAGTATTGTGGGAAAATTCACCTATCTTGGCAGCACCGTGTCACAAACTGCCACAATTGATGACGAAGTGAATGCAAGAATCTCCAAGGCCAGCGCGGCCTTTGGCAGACTGTACAAGAATGTATGAGACAGAAATGGATTAAGCCTGCAAACAAAGCTTAAGGTCTATAAAACAGTTGTATTATCCACACTGGTATATGCTTGTGAAACATGGACTGTTTGCCAGCGACATGCTAGGAAATTAAACCACTTCCACACAGTCTGCCTTAGGAAGCTATTGAAGATTAAATGACAAGACAAGATTCCAGACACTGAAGTTCTAGAAAGAGCATCCATGCCCAGTATCCACACTCTACTAATAAAAAATCAAATTCGCTGGGTTGGTCACTTAACTCGTATGCCAGATCACAGGCTCCCTAAAAAATGTTTACTGCGAGCTACGTTGTGGTAAACGCTCCCAAGGCGGCCAGAGGAAACGCTTTAAAGACACTCTGAAAGTCTCACTGAAAGCCTTTGGAATTTATCCAGACACCTGGGAGACTGCTGCTAAAGACCGTAATTCCCGGCGTACATCATTACATAAGGGTGCAGTCACTTGTGAAGCAACCAGGACTGAAAGAGCTGTGAAGAAAAGGCTGGACAGAAAAACCACTGCAGGAGATCCTCCTCCTGGAAGGTCAAGCATTCTTTGCCCGCATTGTCAAAGAACATTTCGAGCCAAAATAGGCTTTATCAGCCATCTTAGAACTCACGTCTCCATACTGTCAACCCCACTGGATGAAATGAATGGTCATTATCATTCTTGATGGACAAACAACAAATGGCAGTTTTCGGTATTAGCTTAGCTCGCAGTCTTTGGTTGGAGTTTAGATGGCAGTCCTCAGTATTAGTGTAGCTGGCAGTCTTCGGTTAGAATTCAGATATGAGTCTTCGGTATTTGTTCAGATACTAGTCTTCGGTGTTAGTTCTGTTGGCAGTATTCGGTATTATGTTAAATGGCGGTCTTCGGTATTAGTTTAGATGGCAGTCTTCAGTATTAGATCAGATGTCAGTCTTGGGTATTAGTTTAGATGTCAGTCTTTGTTACTAGTTTAGATGACAGTCTTAGGATTATATTAGCTGGCAGTCTTCGGTTGGAATTAGATGGCGGTCTTCGTAGCTAGTTTAGATGGCAGTCTTCTGTATTAGATTAGCTGGCAGTCTTCGGTTGGAATTAGAAAGCAGTCTTCGATATCACTTTAAATGGGAGTCTTTGGTATTAGTTTAGATGGCAGCAACCCTACTGCCTTTGTTTGTTAGTTTGATTTATTGTTGGGGGACACACCGTTGAAATACTTACTGTTTCATAGAGTTAGTATTTGACTTATTGTTTTCATGGTATGAGACACAGATAACGGATGGAAAGTAGTCTTCCATTCTAATAAAGTTGTGACATAGTGAAGTGGCGGCTTTAGCATATCATACGAGTACATATAACAGACGCATCTCATACTGGATGCCGCATTGTCGCCCTATTATTTTGCAGGCATCCGTATCGTTTGTGAGCCGTGGTAGAGCGGTTTGCTAGCACCTTGCCTGACGACCCGGTAGTCATGTAATGAAATTCAATCGAGGAGGACTTTTAAAATTAACCTGGGCTTCATAGCCCGGCTAGCCTAAAATGAGTCTAGTAAATTTCGTAGGAAGTAAAGGAGATGGAAGTAAAGGAGATACGAAGGATTTCAGGTCAGAGAAGAGACATGTGCGGCCGCCATAGACTTAGAGGACGCATATAACAGAGTATCTTTCGAGCACTTGATGCAAACCCTCCTCAGACTGAAAGTGCACCCTCACATTGTACGATGGATAGCTGCAGTTCTACTCCAAAGGAAGGTGGTGCTAAGATGCGGGAGTTGGTCTTCTGAGCCGATAACGATATGTCCAGGATTGCCGCAGGGTTCACCACTGTCACCAGTACTATTCAACGTGTATACGGTGCCGATCACTGAACAACAGTTGGATGGGAGGGGTAGGACTCTATCATTCGTTGACGACATCCTCGTGTATCGACAGGGTCGAGATAGACAGGCGGTTGCCAACCATATGCAGGGCGAACTAGATCGAATTTCCTCATGGTGTGCTGATGCCGACGCCCTTGTCAACCCTGCAAAGGCAACGGTTACATGGTTCTCACTAAACAACCATATTGTGAAAACAGACCTGCCGGCAGTAAGAATGGATGGGAGCATTCTGAGTAGAACCCAGTCAATGACATATCTTGGCGTGAGGCTTGATCGTAGCCTGTCCTTCAGAGATCATGTCGATTATATCATAACGAAGGCTCGAAAAGGTTTGGCAGCAATGAGAGTCATGGCGACTGCCAATATCGAGCAAAGACTGCTATTACTTCTGTTCCAAGGACTTGTGCTTTCACGCATCGAGTATGCCCTGGCCTATCCTCACTGTCAGCCCTACACAGATTGGAAGACTTGAAAAGGTACAAAACGAAGCCATGCGCATCATTTTGGGCTGCACGAGAGACACCAGCTGTGTAGCAATGAGATACCTCCTTGACTTCCCGACAATGGAACACAGGAATCAAGATCTGGAGAGCTCGTGCATACTTAAAAATAAGTGCAGATGAGCAGCACCCTCTGCATGACGCTGTATTCAGAGAAAAGGGTGACAGGCTAAAGAGGGGCAAATCATGGATGGGTCGGGCGGAAGATGTCGTCGGACAGGTCTGCAGTCTAACCAGTATCAACCCCGGCAAGGAATGGGTGCCGGTGCCTCCAGCTTTTAAGTGTACCTTCTCCTGCATTATCACACTCGACAGACGGTGCAGAGAGCAGAACCCTGCCGCTGTCAATGCAGAGGTTAACGCGCTCATCTATGATCACTCAGATAGCCCCGAAGTGCTCATCTATACAGATGGATCTGTTGTAAAGCAGCAGAGAAGTGCGTGGGCATTTACAGCCCGGTCAGCGGGCCGAACCGTTCAAGAATCCAGTGGTGCCCACTCTATGACCACGAGCAGCATGACGATGGAGGTGATGGCAGTTACACAGGCTTTCATATGGCTGGAATCACAGCATTATACCAACGTGTGTGTACTAAGTGATTCAATGAGCATGATTCAGAAGGTCGAAGCTGGATCTGTACGTAGACAGTGGACTGAGTCGCTGCGGAAGTCTGCTGTCCGCAAAGTCACCTTCATCTTCGTCCCGGGACATGCAGGGAGTCGAGGGAAATGAACGAGCTGATAAATTGGCTGGCTCTGCACCCCCTGTAGATGGCCAGCCCATGGATCGTGCGGATGTTATTAACGCCCTTAAAGATATGGCGAGAACAGAGGATTTTGACGCCAGTGATTCCACATCGCTCTCCAGGATGAAAGACCTGGGAGTAAGAATCGGCACAGCCAGACGCGAGAGGTACATCGGGATAAACAAAGCGCCTCGTCAACCAACACAGAACTGGCACTATTAGCCACCGGACGCTGATGCATATGCTGGGGGGAGGATCTGAGCACCTATGGACATGTCCGGAGTGCAACGAAGATACCCCAACTGATAACTGAACTAACTGAACAGGAGATGGAAGGTAATTAAATTCTCATCACCTATAGATTGACGGTTGGTCTAAGAAAATATTAGGCTAGCACAATATATCCAATACTACTCGAGGCTTCTAAAAAGACAGATTATGTTATTGTTACTACCGTTGTAGTTTACTATTAATAATGTATATTATAAACGTGTTTTCTTATTTCCAATCTACAGGCAAACTGATACCCGCTCTGGAGCATACAACAATGTATGCGTCAACGCTAACCATTGTCGTGATTACTTTTGAGAGGTACCACGCCATTTGTCGACCTTTGGATGTGTTCCTACGATGTAACAGACCACGGCCTCTGTCTACGCTGTTGTGTGTGTGGGCAATAGCCATCGTCTCTTCACTTCCCTTTGTAATAATGACCAACTTGGAAGAAGCTCAATTCTATGATGGGACGCCGTGCGAACTGTGTAAAACTAAAGTCAATCAAGTTTGGCATTACTGCTTTCTTCTAGCCACCACTGTCATTTTCTTTATATTTCCGCTGCTTCTTCTGACCATACTCTACTCCAATATCATTGGGAAGTTGTACCAAAGCGATTTAACAAACGGGAGAGTCAGATGTGGGGTTAAAGAATCCACAGGGTATAGTCTCAGATCCCGTAGACAAGTCATACGGATGCTGATCACCCTGGTGATCCTGTTCTTCCTGTCTCTTGCCCCTCTTAGAGTAGTCATCGTATGGCAAATCTTCAGTCCTCCAGACAGCATAACTCGTTTGGGGATCGAAAGCTACTACAATGTCCTATGGCTATGCCGGCTACTGCTTTACTTGAACTCTGCAGGAAACCCTTTAATATATTCACTGCTCTCTAGCAAATTCAAGATCGCTTTTTCATTCCTGTTGCGCTGCCAGACACGCATGTTAGACCGCCGAAGCCGACAAAGACCGCATTTACATAACCTGAGACAGCTGTACAGGCGTTCGACAGAGATTGATCCATTCACTAAACACCAGCTGAACATAAACCTTTCCAGTTTTTCCAAACGCAAATCATCGGTTTTTCTCAAATGCTCCTACCCTGAAATTTGTAATTTTCAAGCTGAGCACTCATGTCGTGCGAATTCAAATTGCAACGAAGAACGACTTGCAGACGACAAGCAGAAGAGTAGTGCTCTGGAAATTCAAAACAGATGACAGTTAAATAAGAAAGAACACTTCCGAAATTAACTTAAAAAGAGTGGGTTTCATTGTTGAAATAATTGTTATGGATTCTATATTACAAAATATTCCGTCATTAGTATAAGCAGCAGGATATGTGTACTTGGAACAATATGGCTCCGGAAAGGAATGTTTCGTATTCAGTTTACCAGAGTCAATCTGTCCATGAACCCAAACAGGAATTGGAACAATGAAATTGTTTTACGGAAGTGCTACGTCATTCTAATTGTTTATCTTGAACCTTCAACGATGTAATATTGCATGGTTTATCTCATACCAAGAACATCAAACTATTGTCGCATTTGGCAGCTTAGGAAACCGAATAGCAGAGACACGCTTTTTGATCTGACGAAGTCAAATATTAGCCGAGAAGGTGATATATTCCTTCAAGCTATACATTAGCAGAGACGGTGATATATTCCCGAAGAGTGACAGATTAGTGCAGCAGGTAATAATAATATGTGCTTCGATTGAGTGAAATTATAAATTAGCTGAGAAGGTGATTAGTTCTTGGACACTTTAAAAGGTATTTTTCAGGTAAAGATGTCTAGTAGTTTGAGGGATAGATTACCAGAACATGTCATCTTTTCCTGAGCAGCCGAAGCTATATACTTCTCAGGATGTTACTATTTCCGATTGGTGTAAAGACGATGCTTGTGCACACTTGATGCTGTAGATTAGCAAATTGCTTTATTTAACAGTGGACACTTTAATTGATAATGTCCATAATATAGCTGAACATATCCTTTGATTTCTATGTTTACGTTAACATTTTCAAACACATTTGTTTTTATATAAAATATATATTATATAATATATAAAATATATAATATATATATATATAAAATATATAAATGTGTGTGTGTGTGTTGTGTGTGTGTGTGTGTGTGTGTGTTATAATGTAACATTGCCCCCGTAATGGACAGATGAAGTTATACATTACGGCCATTACATACTTGGCACTGAACAAGTGAATCATCTGTTGTTAAATGAGTTACACACTGTTCTAAATTTGCTATTATAATTGGAATAAATTTTAAAGTAATAACTGTTAGAACTTGTCGGTACAGTCAACATCCAGAGCAAAAGAGGCTGTGGTAAAAATTAGAGCAGTGTGTTATCAATGCAAGATATAGCTGGAGCAAAGAAAGGTAAATAATCATTTGTGAGATACATTAAGTGGTTGAATAAACGGCCATCTAATGTGACAGATTACTAGAAAATATCACCTATATTCTCCTTTTAATAACGATGTACAAAGAGAATATCTTAAAGATTATCAAAAACTGAACGATGAATGAAGACAGGGCAACAGAAATAACAACAGGACGACATAAATAATAACAGGGCGTCATAAATAATTGGAACGCAGAAATAACAATCTCTTTATGGATGCCTGGCATGGAATTTTAGCGCTGTTTCAGCATAGATGGACCAATCGAGTTCTGAATCCGTCGCAGCCAGTGGACTACTGGAATAATGAGCATTTACAATCTGTGCCATCTACTGAGGTTGAAGATTTCCCGCAATCAAACACCGCAGTGAACACATTGAGTAAAACATCAACCAGCTTTATGTTATAGTCATGTTGATATGCACTTAGTCCAGCGTCAGAACAAATGTAAGTCAAACGTTAATTGCCCATGTTGTATATCAATAAATAGAATGATACAAGCATTATACTGTGTATCAGCTACATAAAGTGCAGTGTTGCAACGTTAGATACAGAGAAAGTAGCATTGTACTAGTTCGTTGAATGTTTTACCAGGTTTTATAATCCCCTGGACATTGGATTAGAGTGTGTTTAGAATTAAATATCTACACTCTGTGGAAGAAACATAACTAACCTAGGCCTAACCTCAGCCAGTTCATATGTCTTGTGCTGAATCATACATTGCCTGGGTACATGCTAATATGCTTCTCCGCACATGAAATAGTCTAATATCAATCTTTCACACACCTCTGGTCTCTGAGTCTGAAGATGGGAAGGAGGTATGTGCACAATTTTTCCCGTGGAAGATGCCATTTTATTACTGGGAAGTGAGAACAGCCTTTACACCAACTTCACATCGATAGAAGTATGATGTTTTAAAGAACCAGAAAATTGGCACGTCAAAACATCGAGTTTAAGAGTTAAAATTCTTTCTCCGAGAGAGTATTCACAACAAACTAACCTGGTAAAGCCCAACGATAGGTTTCAAGACGGGGAAGAACTTGTTTCCATATATAACTAAAGGAGCGGAAATTCACTGCGTCCAGTTCACTCATCTCCTTAATCTCTACTCCGTAGAACGGCAAGCCACATTCCAAGCAGCATGGCACAAAGCACGAACTCCGTAGCACCAGCGTAACCCCCAGGGGTCTCCTGTAAAATTGTACTCGTAGTCTGAACGACGCGGTCTAAACACGAACCCACGACCATCAGAGCGTGAGACAGACGGCTTCATCACTTCGTCACGAGACACAGAGGTCACCTCTACCTCCAAGAGTTGCCGCGTCAGATTGGAGCTGAGGTGAGTTTACCCCCCCCCCCCCCCCCCCTTTCCACACACACACACACACACACACACACACACACACACACACCAGTACCCTTACTCAGTTATTCTCACCTAATATCCGGGAGGCCGGACTCCTTGGCGGAAGCTTTAAGGACGTTGTTCGTAATCCCGTATACTCACTTATGAAACACAGCTGAGCGAGATTCGGCAGCGGATCGCGTCGCGCTGGTTACTTACGGAGGTATGTGAGCCGGTCGTTCAGAAAGCAATGGCAAACTACTGAACGAAAACCTGTCAATACATCAACAGCAGCTGAAAAATGCTGGTATTGACTGCAATGTCCTGTAAATGATATGCGGAAGAAAAATATAATACCCTGAAGCTGTGGAACGAATACAAAGCTTTCTGGTCTAAGGGTTAAAATGTTGCAAGGTCTCATTTGCTCGCTACGCACATTAGAGATCCATCGGTGGATGACAATCGGGAACATTTCACTGATATACTGGTATCAAATAACACCCACATCATTGCATCTTTCTAGTGAATGAGTGGCTCTGCATTATAATCATTTCATCCATCCCGACATTTATTCATGAGTCTGTTATTTGAGTATTAAACTGCATCCACTATTTTAACGGGTAACGGATAACGTCTGCTAAATATATCCTTTTATTTCTCGTCTGTCTACAAACTATGAAGATTCATTTCGCATGGATTACGTCTACTGAGATCTCGTCTAGAGGTCTGATTACTAGTGTGCCGAGTAGGAATTGTACGTCACAGTGTATAATAGGTTTTGTGTACACTGCATCAAGCAGGCTTTCATGTATGTTACTTCAAGTAGACTATCTTCCCAGACTGAATCAAGTTGTCTTGCATACTTCGTCTAGTAATATTTATTGCAGACTGCAGCAAATTAGGCGTGTTTGCACTGTTTGTACAATACATGAAGTAGTTATACCATACTGCACACTGCATCATGTAGGATTTATTGAATATTGCATCCAGTAGGCTTTCTTGCATCCTGTCTAAAATAAGACTTTCGTGCATATTGTGTCTATACGTTATTTATGTCTGTTTCACTTCAGTGTCAAAAAGCACACACAGATCCACACACCCATGCGCGCGCACACACACACACACACACACACACAAACAAACATACACATACACACGTATACATCGTATATGACAGCCGAAAAAAAGTTATACGAATGGACAGCCATTAAGGGGCATTAAGGAACATTCTCTATGTACATCGTCAGGACTCTCTTTCTTACATTCAATGATAGTGACTTACTGCATAAGGAATGCAGCGTTTGCTTGTTCTATTCTGTTCTTAATCTTTCTTGTACACCATATGTGTGATGTTATAAATTCCCCTCGGTATTCACAATTATCTCATTACAATATTTTCTCTTCTATTTCCATTTCACACGTGTCTGCCACCAAATTCAAATACAACTTTGACAACAAGCAACTTTCATGTAGTCACATAGGATGTGAATTATACTATTTCACAATAACAGAAGAAGCAACTTTTATGTAGTCACACAGGATGTGAATTATACCATTTCACAATAACAGAAGAAGCAACTCTCATGTAGTGACATAGAATGTGAATTATACCATTTCACAATAACAGAAGAAGCAACTTTTATGTAGTCACACAGGATGTGAATTATACCATTTCACAATAACAGAAGAAGCAACTTTTATGTAGTCACACAGGATGTGAATTATACCATTTCACAATAACAGAAGACGCAACTTTTATGTAGTCACATAGGATGTGAATTATACCGTTTCACAGTAACAGAAGAAGCAACTCTCATGTAGTCACATAGGATGTGAATTATACCATTTCACAATAGCAGAAGAAGCAACTTTTATGTAGTCACATAGGATGTGAATTATACCATTTCACAATAACAGAAGAAGCAACTCTCATGTAGTCACATAGGATGTGAATTATACCAATTCACAATAACAGAAGAAGCAACTTTTATGCAGTCACATAGGATGTGAATTATACCATTTCACAATAACAGAAGAAGCAACTTTTATTTAGTCACATGGGATGTGAATTATACCATTTCACAATAACAGAAGAAGCAACTCTCATGTAGTCACATAGGATGTGAATTATACCATTTCACAATAACAGAAGAAGCAACTCTCATGTAGTCACATAGGATGTGAATTATACCATTTCACAATAACAGAAGCAGCAACTTTTATGTAGTCACATAGGATGTGAATTATACCATTTCACAATAACAGAAGAAGCAACTTTTATGTAGTCACATAGGATGTGAATTATACAATTTCACAATAACAGAAGAAGCAACTCTCACGTAGTCACATAGGATGTGAATAATACCATTTCACAATAACAGAAGAAGCAACTCTCACGTAGTCACATAGGATGTGAATTATACCATTTCACAATAACAGAAGAAGCAACTCTCACGTAGTCACATAGGATGTGAATTATACCATTTCACAATAACAGAAGAAGCAACTCTCACGTAGTCACATAGGATGTGAATTATACCATTTCACAATAACAGAAGAAGCAACTCTCACGTAGTCACATAGGATGTGAATTATACCATTTCACAATAACAGAAGAAGCAACTCTCACGTAGTCACATAGGATGTGAATTATACCATTTCACAATAACAGAAGAAGCAAAATCGTGCAGTTTTTGCTGTGTTTGCTCACTTTGAACCCGAGCTTAGTCCATAACGCTACTTCTAGTAGTCCATAACTTAATTTTGCGTGTGGATTTGCTTTTTTTATTAACAGTGTCCCCCATGCCATCACGCGAACCCACTCCAACTTCAGAGGTACTTGTAATTTACATCCCCAAATCGAGGACGAAAAGTCAACATTTTAGTGCAACTGATCGGTGTACCTCAACATCAGCACACCGAATGTTTAAGATCGAGGGCTATTACCCATTCAGCCATGCTGACCTCCAAACGGGCATTTGAACACACATGTTTTACGAATAGTCTGTCATATGGTATAGGAACCACAAAATGAATGTCTATGCTAGAGACAAAGTACATACATATGCAACCCATTAGAATCACTTTTTCCATTGGTTAAATGTTGAAGGATTGGTTGGTTTCGGCAAATACTACACTTCATGAAACCCTCTAAATGGTAATCCGCGAAGGAACTGTTGAAAGCATACAAAGAAGAGAAGGGCAGAGAGAATCCTGCACTGATAACAAACATTAAAGCGTGTGCAGGATGTAGTATGTCCTTAGTCGTGCGTCTTTCTGAGAACAGTGTATGACTGATTAGTGATGCTTACGTGAAGACACCCTTCTACCCACATCCAAGGATACGGATTCATATGATGATGAAAGAACAACCGACGCTAATCGAAGACGGATTCTAAATTTAACTGTTAAAGAAACATTCTTAGAATACGAAGATCAGCAGGAAGAAAATTGCTGACGTTATACCAGATCAGAAAATCTGAGAAAAATGGCTCATAAACAACACGATGTCTTGAAAATATAACTACGTTGGCCACATTAAACGTCAGGCTTGACAGAACATCATGCAAGAAACGTCAGGATGGCTTGACAGAACATCATGCAAGAAACGTCAGGGTGGCTTGACAGAACATCATGCAAGAAAGATCGGGGGTTCACCAGCACAGAGGAGGATACGGGATGTTAAAGATACCGTTGCCATGAAAATGCCTGAGGCAGGGAAACAGGCATAGGATGGATATTGTTTCCGGGCGGTCGTGATGAGAGCAACGTTCTGGAAAGAGCCTACTTCAGCAATAGTGAACATATAATTAGATATACAAACAAAACCTCACCACTGCTGAAAATACTTTAAGCAATTTACATGATTCAGACTGCACTGTGGTCTAAAGTGCACTGTATATGGTCTAAAGTCATCAAGAACTACAGACAATGAAAAAATGGTTGTTGAAAGATAAAAAGGGTCTCAACTTGAATAATAAGACATTTGTCACATAACAGCAGTGGCTATGGGCCTTGTGCAATTAAGGTCCGTGGCTATGGGCCTTGTGCAATTAAGGTCCATACTATTAATTTGCAGATGTATCCATAGACCAATCGGCATTTGATATGTCATGTGGTCAGTATTACATACGCTGCCCTTTCTTCTGAAGAGGCAGTACATGGTACCCATTATCGCTGGGTCGAAATACGAAACGTAGTCAGTTTTTGAAACATTCGCTGGTCAAATGCATGAATAACATCATATATGCTTCACAAGAATGAATCCAGAATAGAGCAACAATAGACTTGGAATGTAAGAAAAACACAGACTGTGTGCCTGTCATTGAAAGTTATACAAATAATTCGTGCGTG
The DNA here is from genome assembly GCA_014155875.1 of Cepaea nemoralis. NCBI lineage: Eukaryota > Metazoa > Mollusca > Gastropoda > Stylommatophora > Helicidae > Cepaea > Cepaea nemoralis. Next base: position 150,470 of record JACEFZ010009872.1, read on the forward strand.
TTAGGTAGCAGATTTTAATAGATTAAGATGAATTTTGAAACATTAGTCAATAGTTGAAAAAGAAAATGCATTAAGACATATACACCTGGCTATAGAAATAACGATTAAAATACGATAGGCAGCTATCATCAATAACCTTTATACATTTTAATAGATGCTAAGATACAAAGGCAGGCGATAAAATCACAAGAAAGCGAAAATACAATATTTTAAATATATTATGAGAAGATTAAACCTGCAGAACATTGCAATGGAACCCAAGATATATGGAGACAGCTAGAGAACATTCTTGATAGTTTTCATCAAATGATGCAAAAACAATAAATCAATCAATCATGTGCCATGCCGGAAAGCGTGGGCGGTCATAACTCGCCATTCCACTCGATAACCAGAGTCGTGGATCTACTCAGTGTTCCTGTCTCTACCGTACCATGTGGCCAAGCCATCAAGGTATTTACTTCCTCCGAAGTCGGAGAGTGTCTGCCTGTATGGCGAGGAACCACCAGTCTGCACACCAATAAGCCAGACATGGGACAACGGATACTCACGCAAAACTCAGGTCCTGTATGACATCACACTGATGTTGGACGACAGGATGCCTTCATCCGACATACAGGACTTTGCGCTGGAGCTCAAGCCAACGAACGCAAGCAAGCAAGCAAGCAAGGTATTTACTTCTCGGCCTTCAACCTGGTCTGTTCCCTTCGACCTTTCCAGTTGTCACTAAGTTTTCCAATCCATTTCTTCTCATAACATGTCCAAAGATTTTGACTGTCTACGTCTAATTTCTCTAATCAATTTACCTCCCCCGATGTGTCTCCACCTTGCCGTGGTGGGGGGAGCTTGAGTGTCCCACTGACCCCAAGAGCTATGCTGATGGATATTAACTACACATTGGACAGCGCTTGGGATAGGGACCAGACTAAGAGAGACACGGCCTGCTGCTCTGCAGGCAGACTGAGGATAGCAGTCAAAAGTTTAAATCAGGCGCACGAAGGCAGTTCTTTGTCCAGACACAAGCACTAAGGCTCTCGCTGAGGGATAAGGCTTAATGCCTCTTAGCCATTAACCCTTGGACCAGAGAGCTGGACTGATACAATCCTACCGAAAAATGGAGGTGAGAGGTTGAGCACGCTACATGCTTAGTTCAGATACTTATTTCGAAGGTTCTCAGCTGGGGGATACAAGGGATCCCCGGATGAGAGGGCCTGGCCGTTCTTAGCTCACTAATGCACGGAAGTAAGGTGCTGAGCCTACTTCGTGAGCACATACAGGAAGAAAAGCGCCCCAGTCGCACGAAATGGTTACGAAACATGTCTGTATGCTCTAGTAGAGTGTAGTCAAACGTGGAAAAACGTCTCAATAACACGAAATAGAACGCTTGGCTAGCGAATCCATTGCGTGGGCCGAAGTCCGAAGCGAAAGCTTACCTAGTGGATGTCGTTCGCAGACTCACCGTTCCTGGTTTGTGCTTGAGCGACCAGTGGCAAGCGAAATGCCCAATACATAGAAGTGAGGAATTACAGCAGCCATGAGCAGGACGTGGAAATTCCTCGGGTGAGCCCAGTCTCAGAGCAGTATGTGCCGGCTCTGCAATAATGAAAGCATCCTTGGATAGCGGGGAACACCCATGGTCTGCCCCTGCCTTCCCATGCGGGTTGACCGTGATGTCTCTGACCGTTCTATCTTGACCAGCTGAAATATGGGCGACATCACAACAATAAGTCTAACGTATCTGGAAACCCGAGGAAGGCTAACCTCATTAAAAATGTCCGCCCAAGCCGGAAGTGCCGTCCTACGGGTGGCAAAATAAAAATTGGCACTACGCTTTTACGACCGAGTGAAAAGTCTCATCCGAATGTCTCTCGTGCTAGGAACAGCTCTGACAACCTAGTTTCCGAATGCCGCTCTTGTTCGTAACAGCTCTGACTAGGTATTTTTCCGAATGTCCGTGGGGCCTGGAACAGCTCTGACGAGCACAACGACAAGCACATGTCCGAACCGAAAACTCGCTGAGTGGTTACCGCCTGCAGACCTGCCTTGTTTGTACGGATACGGCCCGGGGCGAACGAAATGCCCAATATATTGAAGTGAGCAATTAAAGCAGCCATGAGCAGGACGTGACGATTCCCTCGGTGAGCCCAGCACCAGAGTGCCATGTGTCGGCTCTGCAATTATGGAAGCCACGCTGGATGGCGGAAAATGCTATGGACTGTCCCTGCCTTCCTTTGAGGGATGACCGTTAAGTCTTCGACCGTTCCAACTTGACCAGCTGGGATGTGGACGGTACCACAAAATTGAGAGTCTCCCAGGAATGCTAACCTGGTCAGAATTGACGCTAAAAGTCGGATGTGTTGGCCTAAGGGTTTCGACCCATGTGTGCATAACGAGACACACCACAATCGCATCTGAAAAAAAAAAAAAAAAAACACGCCGGATGAACGCAAAGAAGAAGAAGAAGAATCAATTTACGATTTTCATTTGTCTCCTGTAGTACTTGGTCATTGGTTTTTCTGTCTGTCCATGGTATTCTTTGCATTTTTCTCAGAAACCACATTTCTGCAGCCGTCAGATGTTTTTCAGTCACTGCTTATTGTACAAGTTTCACATCCATACAAAAGAACAGGCTGTATGTAGCACCTCAACACTCTTTTTGTCGTTTCAATTGACGTCATTTTATTGGTCAGTATGTTTTTCATCTTGCTAAAGGCTACTTTGGCCATGACGATTCTTGTTCTAATCTCTTCAAGGCATCTCCCATCAGATGTTATGACTGTTCCGAGATAATTGTACCGATTCATTTGTTGAAGAATATTCCCATTTACTTGTATATTACATTGTGTATTTCGTCTTCCTAGTAACGACCATAATCTGTCTTTTTACAATTTCATTCTAACCCTAGTTGTTCACTGTCTGCAACAACCGCATCTCTAATTGTTACAGATTCTGCTCATTGTCTGCAATCAATACTGTATCATCTGCATATCTAATGTTATTGATGTTTCGTCCTCCAATGCTGATTCTATTTATATCTTCTACATTTCTGAATTTACAAAGAAACAAACAAACACCAACAACAACAGTATTTCGCAGGTATCTTGCAATAACAAATCATTTTTTTACATTAATATAATTATATGTCTAGATGTGCATCGTTCGTTGGTTATCAATTTACCGGACCTTACTACATTTAGTTTGGTGCTCTTTCGGAGCCGTTCCCGTCTACTGTCTGCCCTGACTTCGGCGGATAGATCTAATCACCTAGGACATTTGCCACAATTTATGTCAGATTAAATGCAACATTCATCGGTCAAAGTCTCCCCGTCTTTGACTGATTCAGTAGCCGCTTCAATCGTGTAGACAAACCCAGTCATAGATTGCCATTTTCAATTTTTCAGTGTAATCAGGTCCTACCAAAATTAAGAATCTATGGCATCAAGTGGTTGTGTGCTTTATGAAAGGAGTGTTATCTCTAATCAGGACGGACAATTATTCCTGGTGGCAAATAATGAAAAGCAACGCTTCACCGTCATTATCCTAATGGGTTTTTCCATAACCAAATATGATAACAAATAAAATAATGACTATGATGATGATGATGATGATGATGATGATGATGATTGATGATGATGATGATAATAATAATAATAATAATAATAATAATAATAATAATAATGTTTCTTGTTTAGTCGACTTATTCTATCTTTGGCAGCCGAATGTGGAGGAGCGATAGCGAACGCGATTCACTGTCATGCATTTTTTTTAAAAATTCGCATATCCTTTACAGGAGTTCGCTGTCAACAGCAGCATATTTCAGCTGTTTGTTGATTTCTTGGCAAGATTACGCTCAGTAGTTTGCCATTGCTTTCTGAGCGGCCGGCTCAGTTATCCAGCAAGTCACCAGCGGGGGACGAACCGCTCCCAGTTCTCGCCCGCTACGAGACTCTGCGTGATAAACGGGATTACGGAGAAAGTG
>JACEFZ010009873.1:0-15000 GCA_014155875.1 Cepaea nemoralis
GTTATACCCCTGTCCTCATTTTGTTTAACAACATCTGCTAATATTATATTATATTTTTAACCTATAGTAATAATAGCGATACCAACGTGTTGCTTGTAATACAATTATATCTGAAATCTGCTACCATTTTAACAAATTTTACACCATTATTGTGACACATCCCTACTTCTAATTTTCTGCCATCAATTTCTGTTTGGTCCAAAAACACTTTTTGTTTGGCACTGAATCAGCTAGGCAACTTTGGCGCTCAGTAGTTTGTAATTAGACTGTGACCTGGCCGTAAGGATAAGAGCGCGCGTTCTTAAACTCCCGGTAAGCTGATATTCAAGGTAGGCCGTTCAACCTCTACATCAGCATTGACAAGTAAGTTGCATATCACTTACAGTCTGTAGCATTCAACGCCAACATTTTTTTACTGTGATTTCTTGGCAAGTTTACGTTCAGTAGAGTGCCATTATTTTCTGAGCGATCGGCACTCATACCATTGTATGGAAACCAAAGCATACCGCATTCGAAACACAGCTGTGGACGATTTAGAAGCAAGCCGCCTTGCGCTGGTTTTCATACAATGGTATCAGTGCCGGTCGTTCAAAAAGTAAAGGCCAATCTACTGAACGTAAACTTGCCAAGAAATCACAGTAAAAAATGCAGGGGTTGACTGTGATATACTGTAAAGGATATGCAACTAAGTAACTTTTAGGTTTTTTCAGCCAGGGATCTCAAATCAATAGTAACAATTCCAATCAGCCCAGATGTGAATCAAATCCATCCCCGTAAACTTGCCAAGAAATCACAGTAAAAAATGCAGGGGTTGACTGTGATATACTGTAAAGGATATGCAACTAAGTAACTTTTAGGTTTTTTCAGCCAGGGATCTCAAATCAATAGTAACAATTCCAATCAGCCCAGATGTGAATCAAATCCATCCCCGTCGGACCGAAAGTCGAGCGTCTACTGGTCTACCGCGGCCCATGTCCATACCAATGGCCAATGGTAACAATTCCGTCTGGGAGCGAGCACGACATGCGGTTTCGATCATCAGAAGTGCCCCCTCCCCCCACCCTTTTCGTCGAATGTTTCGACCCCATTTACCTTCTTTACACTCTCCGGGTTTGGGCCCGTCTGGGTCATGACTCCCGGACGTCTTTCTCCTGTAGTGTGTGCTCATCATCGAGGTCAACATCGCTACTGTGTGCGCCCAGAGGACATCCCACTCCCCGGGAGTGAACATTGGGTCCAGTATTTCGGTAAAAAGCCGCCGTGGCATTGTGGTTAGCGCGGTTTTCCTCCAAACAGTGGTCCGAGGTCAACCCCCGGGAGAGGCAGGAATATTTGTTCCGACCAGTACGGCTGTGGAGTCGACCAGGTCTAATAAATCTGGATACGAGACAAGTTTCACATTGAAAGAAGTAATTTTCCCCGCACATAAAGAACGTGCGTATCACCGAACCACAATAGGGAAAATGAAATTGATCATATCTGTGTTATGGGGGTCAGCGTGGCCAAGATGGATAAGAGAGGTGGTTCTTAAACATCCATTGCGCTGATGCCGAGGTAGCGGGTTCAACCCCTAGACTAGTTTAATAACAAAGGCTCACATCGTAGGCGAGGATGGGAGGTTCAGGGAATATTCGAGGCGAAGTGGCCAAGGTCGTCTGCGTGACGTTCTAAAGGTAGTGGCTTAGTTTTCATACTCCGTCACTCGGTTCACCAGTACAGTTTTGTCAGAGACCCCTGAGGGTCGTCGCTGGAGCTACGGAGTTCGTGCTTTGTGCGATGCTTTTGACATGCCGCTTTGTGGAAAGTGGCCGAGCCATATTGGATACAATCCGATGCAATGACGTCGATCAATTTGCCTTTAATGCCTTTAAGCCTATATTTATTTTTGTTTCTTAAGTTCGCTCGATCTGAACTCCAGCGTAGTAGAATAGACAGAAAAAGCAGCGGCTGCAGCAGGATATAACAATATGAATTGGAAACAAATAGGTATATTAAGCTCCTGCGAGAAGAAACGTACTAAACATCAACACGTTGCACATACCTTACAAGGAGATCCATCGTATCGCGAAATACAGGTGAAAATCCGAAATCAGAAGCACTCAATAAATATATAAAATGAATTATAAAATAAAATAAAATACACACAAACGCATACAATACGACACACAGGACGGCCGACGTTTCGATTCTCATAATCTTTGTCAAGGACAGGACACCACAGATAGCTAACACAACGAAATACAGCAAACAAAGAAAAAAACACAACTACTCCGATGCCATGTGGGGCAGAAAAGGTGGCTTTGCCAGCTGCGAAGGCGCTCGTTGGCTGCAGAGTTTAAGTTAAGTATAGTGGGTTGCCAGGTAGGATTTAAGTAGCCAAAAATATGCGAACAGTCTGCTATGAAAATATAGGGGTGTGGGGATAGTTAGGTATAAATATAGGGGGGGGGGGAGAGGACAGCATAGTAATAGATAGTGTAAACAATTGGGGAAGATGGCACAGTTATACCGTAGCGTCCACAACAGTATTGATACCTGCTGGATGGATGCATCCCAGATTGTTGATTAGCTGGCATTCAATTTTGAGCCTAACGGAGCTGTTGGAGTAGCAGGGTTTTAATGCGGTGACACATACATCGTCGACTCCATTATGGTTGGAGGAATTGAAATGGTTGGGGACAGGTTTGTCAGCGCCCTGATTGATGTCTCTGAGGTGTTCTCTAAAACGGTCAGCAAGACGTCTGCCCGTTTGGCCAATGTATTTCATGTCACATCGTTTGCAGATGATGACATAAATCAGATTGCGGGATGTACAAGTGAAAGAATCTTTCAAGGTGAAGGTGCCTAGGGGAAATGCAATCTCTGGTGTTTGAACAAAGTATGGGCGTGTCAGACAGTTCTTACGATGGCATTCGAATGTTCACACAGATGAAGTAACCGTGGGGAGGCGACTATGCACAAGGTGGTCTCTGAGGCTCTGGTTACGGCGGAAAATTACCCTAGGGCCATTGGAAAATACCTCACGAGTGGTTGGATCGGATTCCAAGATAGACCAGTGTCTCAGGAAAATGTGCTTGATGGCATAGGCATGTGGATGGAAGGTGAGGATGAGCTTGGGTTCATTGTTCGGAGGTCGCGTTTGTTTGACGAGGGACATTTCCCGCGAGACTTGGGTTATGCGACAGAAAGCTTAGTAGTAGCGTAATAGAAAGACGCGCTACTATTTCTAGTGTACTGGACTGAATTTTACTTGTGGATTAGCTTTCTCTATTACTAATGTCTCTCCCCATCAGGCGAACCCATTCCGACTTGCAATTCACGTTCCTAATTCAAGGACGAGAAATCAACATTTTAGTCAAACTGACCGATGCAAGAGTTGAACCCCCTACCTCAACATCAGCACACTGGAAGTATAATGGTGAGCGTTCTTTTCCATTCGGTCATCCGATTGCGAATATTTAAGGGAGTCTCCGTGGCGATGTCGTCAAGCAGTCTGACTCGGGTTCCGAAGGTTCGATTCCGGGCCGCGCCCTTCAGGTTCACGAGTGCATTTTTTCTGAGATTCCTGAGGGTCGTCGCTAGAACTACGGAGTTCGTGCTTTATGCGACGCTTTCTACGCTGCGGAAAGAGACTAAGCCATATGGGATTTTTAAAAAAACAACCCGGTGCAATGAAGTCGACCATGTCGACTTTTAAGCTCTTTTTAAGCTTAGATCGTAGTGCGTTGAAGTGTATTGGTTCCTTCATCATTTATCATTTAAAGGCGGTTGCTAGGGATAACCAGAATTTTCAAGCGTTAGCTTCCTAATCCATGTAGGGATGTGTTCTGCTTTTCCTCTTTCTAACTGTGGTTCCGTTCTGTCAGCGTAAATAGACTGGGATGTACATCGATATTGATCTATGTTCTTGGATTGGGCGTATCGAGGTATAGATTATTTTAATATTTTTATTTTCATTTCACAGAACTATATTGCTATTAAAATGTCTAGGCTGGAATTATGTCAGTATTGTAGAGATATAGGTTCAGCGAATGGTAGACCTGGTTAATAAAGACATCTCTTTTACATGTGCATAAAGCATCGGTCATCAAAGCACACTTGATCCTTTGGTGAGGCGCTCTCTTCATCTTGAAGAGGCAGGTTCAAATCCATGTGTGGCCACGATTGCTGGCAATTCTTATATTGTCTAGTGCCCTCTTACCTCTAATTCTATCCACTACATTTAGGAGAGCCAATTAATACCTATAAATTAATTTCATCAAGCCATATATTTCCCAAGCCACTCATTAGCACGCTGCTCTCATCTTTGAGATAACAGAAGTAAACTCGCCGCCCTCTCGTCCATGAACTGACTAGCATTAATAATGACACAAACGTCCCATTAAAAAGTAAGGGAATACATAAACCACGACGTACCATTTCTGCATTACGTGTTGTCAGTAAATCAATAGCTATTTCTACATCAAAGATGCCCCATCAATTAAGCCATCAGCAAATTGATGTTGGCATGGAATATTTTGATATTTGCTTCCGTCAAATTCACACAGTGGATATGATGCTGCCGTGATTAGCTGGAGGTTATAATGATTGTGGTTAGAGTAGATGTTGAGATTGTTGTTTGTTCGTGGCATTATTACGATCGTCGTCGTTAGCGCGATTGACCTTTATGTATTAGGGTTTCTTTCGTTGTCGTTATTATCAAGATCAAAAGAACCACTATCATCATCATCATCATCATCATCATCATCATCATCATCATCATCATCATCATCATCATCATCATCATCATCATCATCATCATCATCATCGTCATCATCACCATCATCATCATCATCATCATCATCATCATCATCATCATCATCATCATCATCATCATCACCACCACCACCACCACCACCACCACCATCATCATCATCATCATCATCATCATCATCATCATCATCATCATCATCATCATCATCATCATCATCATCATCATCATCATCATCATCATCATCATCATCATCATCATCGTCATCATCATCATCATCATCATCATCATCATCATCATCATCATCATCGTCATCATCACCACCACCACCACCATCATCATCATCATCATCATCATCATCATCATCATCGTCATCATCATCATCATCATCATCATCATCATCATCATCATCATCATCATCGTCATCATCACCATCATCATCATCATCATCATCATCATCATCATCATCATCATCATCATCATCATCATCGTCGTCGTCGTCGTCGGCGTCATCATCATCATCATCATCATCATCATCATCATCATCATCATCATCATCATCATCATCATCATCAACATCATAGTCGGATGTCAGCATGGCCAAATGGATAAGAGCGCTCGTTCTTAAACTTCCGGCATGCTGATGACGAAGTAGTGTGTTCAACACCTACACTGGTCAGTTGGACTAAAATGTTGACTTCTCGTCCTTGACTTGGGGACGTAAATTACAAGTACCTCTGAAGTCGCAGTGGGTTCGCCTGATTTAGAGGGACACTGGTAATAGGGAAAGTTAACTCACACACACAATTTAGTCCAGTAATACTAGATGTATCGTGTATGGACTACGCTTGAGTTCAAAGCGAGCGAGCGCCATCAGGCGAACCTACTCCGACTTCAGAGGTACATGTAATTTACGTCCCCAAGTCAAGGACGAGAAGTCAACATTTTAGTCCAACTGACCTGTGTAGGGACTGAACCCACTAACTCGACATCAGCACACCGGATGTTTAAGAACGAGCGCTTTATCCATTCAGCCATGCTGGCCTCCGCTGTGTTAATAAATCAGTTACTAACTATATAGTACTTATTATATATTTTCTTCTTTCAGCCGTCCACCTATCCACATCACTAACAGAGATGACATTTGACAGTGACCACTGCCAACAGTTAGACATGTCTAGACAAGCCAGCTTTGCTACCAGAACCTGTGCATGCAGAGCTTTGGACAAAGATGCTGCACACTTTGCAAGAAATACAATAAATATTGACAACTATAATAGCATCACTCTCAAAGCACCTGGATATAGCGATAAGCAAGATTATACAACAGCAAACGCTGATTTCAATACACCGAGTGGGGACAGTAAAAACAACATGTGCAATTGTAGAACAAGATATTTTACTTGCACCAATCACATTTACAAAGATGGATGCAGATCTGGATGTATACAAACATGTAGAGGAGTAGCCGTGGCCAGTTGTCGACATTATAAAGATGTGAGAAGTAGGGAAAGCGGAGTTCCGTTAGTGAGTGGCCATAGAGGTGACATTGTGCAGACTTATCTGTATTCATATCTTGGACATGTTGGTCAACATTACGGAGATGGATATTCTACGGATAAACTGCAAACGCGTATTTTAGGGGAATACAGTAATAGGGTACAGAACAAGACAAAAACCGGTATTAGTAGTAGTTGCAGGAGCAGTGTGCAGGACAGTAGAGTAGCCGTATGTTCTGGCAATTTCCAGGGTTGGTGGGAAGACAGGTTTCCTCGTCACGTACAAAACCACGGGGAAGACAGAGGTACCGATATTCTACAAGATAACAGTGAAGATAGGCGCAATACTAGCGTTAAGAATATCAGAGGAGACATTCGTACACCTTGTGTACAAAACAGCAAGGAAGATAGAAGTAATACTTGTGTACAAACTATCAGGGGAGACAGCCATTCCGCTGTTTTACAGCACAACAGGGAAGAGAGCCGTACCCCTATTCTACACAACGACAAGGGAGACAACTGTACAACTTGTGTACAAAACAACAAGGGAGACAGCCTTACAAATTGTGTACAAAACATCAGAGGAAACAGCCGTATTACTAGTGTACAAAACAATAGAGGAGACCGTAGTACTACTTGTGTACCAAACAGCAAGGGAGACAGCCGTATTACTAGTGTACAAAACAACAGACGAGACAGTAGTACTACTTGTGTACAACACAACAGTACAGACAACCATTGTGTTCAAAACAACGGGGCAGATGACCGTGTCACTAGTGTACAAAACAACAAGCGAGACAGCTGTACAGACCACACAGCTATCAACACAACTATAAACTGTGCATGTAGCTGGATAGACAGTTGTACCAGCAACGTGCAAGACAGTAGAGTCTGCAGGGCTGTCATAGAACATGCAAATGCAAGAAAATATACCAGCAGCAACCAACACAACAACGAGGAAAATAGCAAAATCCGCAGGAAAAGCGAAAGCGTCGAACACTCTACAAATGTCTTTCACCGCAGTAGAAGTACCCACACGCACAACAGTAGTGCAATCAACTATACCCACACGCACAAAAGTAGTGCAGTCAACTATACCCACATGCACAAAAGTAGGGCAGTCAACTATACCAGCATCGTAGAAATGAACACACCTGAAACTTGTGAAAGCAACATCAATGGCAATGTGAGCAGTGTAAATAACAACAAAAAAGAATGTTTGCCAAGTATCCTACATAAATATGGAACAAGAAATCATAACACTGCTCCATATCAGGACAATATAGACACGTCTACAAGCTGCATTCCAAACCACGATATTAAAAACAGCCTCGCGGACACAGAGCCTTTTATATCTAATCACGGAAGAAATATCGCCCTAGATTGCAAGACCAAGAACAATAAAAGACCAACGCCAAGGATTGAAGACGATACTAGAAGCGCCAGCAGCCGTAGAACAGACAAGAAAACTAACAGGATGTACAGTTATGCAACAAGAAAGAGTCCTATAACTTCACCATGCTACCGATGTCCTCAAGAAAAATCCTCTTCTGGTCCCTTAGCAATAAATAATAGTTTTAATTCAGAAACGGCCCCAGACAGAAACTCCATGCATGCAGCTTGTGGTAGTAACTACGCGGACCAACCCACAGCGCTCATTATCGACACTGTAACAGCTTCGCCTAGGGGTAATTGTTCTACACTCATGTCCTTGGGTTTTCCGGAGAGCGCCTTGACCAAGTGTAAACCCCAAATCTGTTCACAGAACACAGTCAGGGAACAACCGTGCCCCTGCCAAGATTACAACCCGCTACCAACCAGACACTTGGGTAATTTAATGCAGTCTCTGAGTAATGTGCGGATTGCCGAAATGCAAAATTCTCATCAGAGAACGAAATTTAGGGACATTTGGCCTACTGAAACCAAAAATAAAACTTGGCCTAATTGTTTAAGAGTGGGACAAGGACACAGTTATGTTTCAAAGTTAACTACATCGCATGAAAAATCGCATTGTAGGACGAACAAAAATACGACCTCAAAAAATTCTACTACACCATCTTCACACTCACAGTCAGCCACACCTAGTGTAACACAACAGAAACAATCAACAACAGGTTCAACGAATTCAGGTTTATTTAAGAGAAAAGACACACTCAGCAAGATATCTAGATCTACAATTCCTAACAGACGAAATGTTTTAACATTGCCGCGTATTCCTAAAGAAAGTCCATCAGCCGCAGGTCTAGAGACAGCTAGAGAAACTTGTAGCTGTCCGATTATCCAGATCAACTCTCAACCAGCAGACAGAAGCCCACAAGGATTCGTCCTCAGTGTGGAGGATGTTGACGCCAGTAATCCAGATACCACAACCATCACGACATCCTCAGGCAGAAGGGAGGGGTTTCTTGCTGTTCCCGGACTTGTGGTTGGCTTTGAAGGCCGTCCTAATGTATCTGGACAATAGATAAAATCAGGCAATATAATTCTCTATTAGAGTTACATTGTGTCAATGGTTTCGGGCGGAGGAGCGCAACAAGGCAGGTACACGCCTTACACTGATGCGAGAAAATGCAACCTAAAGACTAAATGTCATGGCAGGGCAGACCAGGCGCCTTGGTTGGCAACTAGTCTAGGACGGAAGTTCCGACAGGCAGACAGCTAAAGCATTGCTTTGCAGATTCGGCAGCTTCTGCAGCTTGTGTTGTTCCAGACGTATTGGTGTTACCTTTCCTCTGCAGTAATCCAAGCAAGCAGAAGAGTGATCATGCAGGTATCTTAATTCAGCCCAGGCTTTGTGCTGTGAAGAGATATAACTCCATATTACAAACTATCGTCTGTGAAGACGGCAAGGTGCCAGTCAGTAGAGTAAACAGATGTTGCATGTTCCTAACAGGACATCGCGATCAGCTTCAATCCCAGGTATATTTTCTAGGTGATTTTACGTTCACTTGTTTGTCATTGCTTTCTGAACGAGAAGTCAACATTTTATTCCAAACGATAGCTGGAGGGAGTAATCTCACTACCGCTGCGTCAGCGCACCGAAAGTTTAAGAACAAGCGCTCTTATCCATTCGGACACGGTGACATCTGTAAAGTAAAAGTTAAAGATCCCATTTACACTCCGATGGGACAATGGGCATATTGTGCTAGACTCGTATTCTTATAAACCAAACCGCACTCAGTGGCTGATGTGGTCGGTACCCCAGCGGTCGCCTTTGCTTCCCGAGACATTTCCTGGTAGCCATTGTAGGCTGGGTCGATTTGGGAAACCCAGATCAATGTTAAAAATGTGGAACAGCTCTATAGTGGGTCGTGTCTCATATTTAGCCAAGGTAACAAAACAAACCCTGCAAATACAACGTTTCCACGACATTTCGTTTGTTTTCGTCATGAAAACGTATTTCACATCTCACTGCATCAAGTTACGCTGTGTAAATGCTAATGAATTAGAAATAACATATTGTGTTTTATTTCCAGATCCTCCTTTTCTTTGCAATGTTTCTGCAGCCACAGTTCTTTGGCAACTCTGCACATGTGACGTATTTCTCTATCTATTACTAAATACTCTGGTGTGTTCTTTGCTTTCTTTCTTTGAGACATTTTACTCAATATTTCATCGGTTATCCATAATTGTTTTTTCTCATTCATTTTCACTGGCAAGGTGGTATTTGCAGTCTGAATACTGGTTTTTATACTTTCCCATTTTGTATTAATTTTATCCTCGGGATTTTCACGTCGATATTGTTCCATACTTTCAATGATTAGCCCATCATATCTATTTTTTACTCCAACTAGGTATAGTTGTCTTAATTCTGGTTGTTTCAATGTCGATATATCTACTTGAGATGTCTTCGATTTCCTAATTCCTGGGTTTTTAAGTTTTATTTGTAATTTTAATACTACAGGATTATGGTCAGAGTTTATATCAGCACCAGGGTATGTTTTGGCATTTTTAACATTGTTTTTAAATCTATTTCTAATCATAATGTAGTCAATCTGGTTTCTTGTTCTATCTACAGGGCTTTTCCATGTATACAGTTTCCTAGGGTTATGTTGAAAGAATGTGTTGCAAACAATAAGATTGTTTTCTTCACGGAGCTGTATCAGCCGGTCTCCTCTGTCGATTCTCTGTCCCATACCATATTGCCCTACTATCTGCTTATATTTATTTTTTTTCCGACTTTTGCGTTCATGTCTCCCATGACAATTAGGACCTCTGATGATTTTACAACTTTCAGTGTTTGTTGTAGGTCTTCATTGTATTCTTCTAGCAGTTCATCACTGTAATCAGTTGTCGGAGCATATGTCTGAAGAATTACTATGTTACTTGCCTTAATTTTGAGAAGTATAATCCTATCTTTATGAGTCCAGAATCCACTAATATTTTTCTCTAAATCTCGTTTTACTAAAATGCTTACTCCTCTCTCGTGATGATCTCCTCCTATATTAATGAATACGTAATCTTCTCTCCTTATATAACTTGTATCTGTCATCTTGTTTCAGATACGCCTAAGATATCCAAATTCATGTTTTTTGCCTCTGCAATAAGGTTATCAAACTTCCCTGCTTGATATAAGGTGCGTACGTTCCACGTACAAATTCTCAGACTTCTCCTTCTACTTTTCAGGTAGGTATTGTCAGAATGCGCCCTTTCAAAAGATTTGGGGTGCAGTCGTCATTATGCACTTCCTTATTCACTATAGGAGTTGTCTCTTCCCTGTGAATATTTACAACAGGCTAATCTCTAGGGGGCCAACGCCTAATGAACACGCCTCATGTGTGCCACACACTGCTGTTTCGCTTTCGAAGCCGTTGATCTATTTAGATTCATCCGCCTTCTCCACCGTCCCAGTCTTTGTGTAGTAGGGATGGACATTCCCTTAGTAGGATATTACCCCTACTTCACTCATGTAGCTTAGCCAGTCAGCCAAGACTGTTGCCCGTGGTGTGGCTACCGCCGTACACAAGCGGTATTCGTGGAGCCATACATGAGCTAGGTGAAGAGATGGGAACCAAATAGGATCCTGGTCTATCCCTTGGCATTGGCTGCCACTCACCGTGAGGTACTATCCCTCTTCCTTTACCTTACACCATCTTGGTTTACTGCCACCGAATTAAAAATAAAGTATTTCATATCGTGTTTTACTACTGCTGAATTAGAAATAACATATTTCATATTATGTTTTACTGCTACTGAATTAGAAATAAAATATTTCATCTCGTGTTTTACTGCTACTGAATTAGAAATAAAATGTTTCGTTTCGTGTTATATTGCTAATGAATTAGAAATAACATTTTTCATATTGTGTTTTATTGCTACCGAATTAGAAATAAATATTTCATACATCTATTGATCTGTTTATTTGTTCATCATTATTGTTGTTGTTTGTCCATCAAGAATGATGATGACCATTCATTTCATCCAGTAGGGTTGAAGGTATGGAGCCGTGGGTTCTAAGATGGCTGATAAGGCCTATTTTGGCTCGAAATGTTCTTTGACAATGTGGGCAAAGAATGCTTGACGTTTCTGGAGGAAGATTTCCTGCAGTGGTTTTTCTGTCCTGCCTTTTCTTCACAGCTCTTGCAGTCCTGGTTGCCTCACATATGACTGCACCTTTGCGTAATGATGCACGCCACGAATTTTGGTCTCTGGCTGCAGCCTCCCATGTGTCATGATGAATTTCAAAAGCATTGAGTGAGATTTTCAGAGTGTCTTTAAAGCGTTTCTTCTGGCCACCTTGGGAGTGTATGTAATTTACGTCCCCAAGTCAAGGACGAGACGTCAACATTTTAGTCCAGCTGACCGGTGTAGGGGTTGAACCCGCTACTTCGGCATCAGCACACCGGAAGTTTAAGAGCGTGCGCCCTTATCCATTCAGTCATGCTAACCTCCATCCCAGTTAATTTCATGTTCACAATTACACATTTGTTCTATTCATTCCTATTCCACACTAATTTCCCTTTTCTCACAAACTCAGCTATTTCATTAATTACTATCCCACACAGGTATTAGCTTCCCTCCTCACACACACAACTGTTTCATTACCTCCTATCCCACACTAATTTGTCTCATCACAGCCACACAACAATTTCAGTAACCTCTATCCCATACTGCTGGCTCCGCGGCGAAGGTGTTACGGTCGCAGTTGCGGGTAATTTGGCAGCAGACCGCCTTGCGTTGGTTTTTTAAAATTATGAAATGGTATGGGGGACGGTAGTTCAGAAATCAATGACAAACTACTGAACGTAAACTTGCCAAGAGATCACACATAGTAAAACAATGCAGGGGTTGACTGCAACCTCATGTAAAGGATATGCAACTAATTTTAACTCCCACACTAATTTCCCTCATCACTACCCACACAATTATTTCATTACCGCCTATCAGACATTATTTTATCTCCACACACCGACACAATTATTTCATTAGCCCCTATCCGACAATAATTTTCCTTCACACAACCATACAATTATTTCATTAACTCCTATCCCCGCCTCATCGATCGTAGGTCAAGGCCTAAGCCCACACTGGACAAGGCCTAAGCCCACACTGGAAAAGATAGTGAAGCACCTCCCCAAGGTGCAGCCCATCTATTGACTTGATTCTTAATCTGAATTACGCATGTGAGAAGCTCAAGTACATTTATCGCAGAATCCGCTGGTTTTTGAGCTTGTATTGGGGGAGAGGAGCTCAGGAACTCAGAAGGTATTTCAGTACTGGGTCGAGAAGATGGTCTGCACAACTAGCCCATCCAGAGAGATAGAAGCCCGTTTAAGGGGTTTGGCCATCTGAGGGTCAACTTAGCGCATCCAAACGTTAGAACTCTAGTCATCCAGAGGCCTTTCAACCAATCATCCATCCAACTAATAACCAAACATCCTACCCGATAAACCAACCAACCAAACAACCAACCAAACAATCAACAAATAACCCAACCAACCAACCAAACATCCAATCAACCAAATAAGGAACAAAACAATCAACCAAACAACCAACCCAACAAACATCCAACCAACCAAACATACAACCAACCAAATATCAAACTAACCACACATCCAACCAACCAAACATCTAACAAACCAAACATCCAACCAACCACACATCCAACCAACCAAACATCCAACTAATCAAACAAATAATAAAACAACCAAACAAACAACCAAACAATGAACAAAACAACTAAGCAAACAACCAACCAAACAATCAACCAATAATCCAACCAACCAACCAACCAACCAACCAAACTTCCAACCAACCAATAAAAGGAACAAAACAACCAACCAAACAATCAACCAACCAAACAACCAACCAACCAATCAACCAACCAATAACACTACCAACCAACCAACCAACCAAACATCCAGCAACCAAACAACCAACAACCAAACAACCAACTAAACAACCAACCGAGAACCTTGCCAATCAAACAACCGACCCAACAACCAACCAACCAAACAAACAAACAACCAAACAATCAAATAATAACCCTACCAACCAACCTACCTACCAACCCGCCAACCAACCAAATAAGCAACCAAACAGCCAACCTAACAACCAACCAATAACCTAACCTACGAACCAACAAACAAATCAACTAACCGACCAACCAGCCAGTCAACCAATTAACCAACCAACCAACCAACCAATTAACCAACCAACCAACCAGCCAAACATCCAACCAACCAAACATCGAAACAAACATTCAACTAACCACCCAACAAACCAAACATCCAAACAAACATTCAAAAAAACATTCAATCAATCAACCAACCAAACATCTAATCAAACATCCAGCCAACTAATCAGCCAAACATCTAAACAAACATCGAGCCACATAACCAACCAACCAACCAAACAACCAACCAGCTAGCCAGCCAGCCAACCAACCAACCAACCAACGGACCAACCAACCAACCAACCAACCAACCATATGCATATAAATATATAAATTATATCGCAACCACTGAGGCCACTAAAACACGCATAAACACATTTACAAGTACTAATTTCCACTCATTTCTAGGCGACAGGTTGGAACACCCGTTCGCTATCTATATCTATAGCTTTCAACTGTTACCTTATCTAGTGTTTCTCTACCCTGTACATCTTTCTTCTACTTCAATGAGCGCCATTCAATACTTATGAACTTGTTTATGTGCAACTAAGCAAGCAAAAAACCAACCAACCAACCTGAGAAACAATCAACCAACGCCTTAAGGCGTACTGAATATATAGTGGTAACCCCATAATTTTAATAGACCAATTCCCCCGCGATGGAGGATGTACACCATGCATACCAAATTAACTTATTTTTGTTACAGTAATTTTTCAAATTCCACGACTTGGCTCTGTCATCGGGGTGTTAGTCTTTGGGGGATGATTACTGGAAAGTTAATGTTTAGTTGCTATATTCAGTTACTACTTTGGCAAGAGAACCGGATGAAATAATTGTTGCTTGTCAAAGTTACGACTTGTTCCTTTCTTTTAAACTGACACAAGGACCGACAGATGATAGTAATTTATTGTTTGCAGGCAACACCTGGATCGACTACTTGAACCATATTGTAGATAAGATAAAGAGATATTGATGTTTATGATATAAAAGCTGAGTTAGAAGCGACGTTATAAAATTATCATTTCAGTAGAGAAATAACATTTCGTTGCACATATGACATTTCTGGCTTCGGCGGGAGAGTTATATTTGGTACTCGGGAATTTAATTGATCTGTTATCACGAAGTAGTTTCCTGTT
>JACEFZ010009873.1:20000-27500 GCA_014155875.1 Cepaea nemoralis
AATATTTTCAGATCGAGTGTTAAAAGTGTTACAGTTTGGATCATGATGCCATCTGAGTGTCGAATATCGAGTGTTTTTGGAAATGAAACGAGGCCGACAAACAACCATTTTCACTGGAGGCAAAATTACACGGACGCCGATGCAGACATTAAATATTCGACAGACGTTCTTGATCTACATATAATCTACATTTTGGAAATTCTCACAAACTGCGTTTTGCTCAATTTAATCGCAGCTTTTGGAATTATCGGTAACATTATTAACATACTCGTTTTAAGGAAGCATGGATTTCGCGAAACTACTAACATTCTCCTAGTTTCATTGTCTTTGTTTGATCTATTGTGCAGTGTTATATTGCCAGTGACCAGATTAAAGTATATTGTAAGCCAATTTGATGACGCCTTGGCCGTGTCAGTGAATACATTCGTCACAGTGTATTTATTCATGCCCAAATATGCATGTTTGGCCACAAGTTTTAGCTATGTTACAATTATTGCAGTCGAACGGTTCGTTGCCGTTTTCTTTCCATTTAAAGTCTCCAGGATTTTTAGTAGCTCCAACACAAAAGTCATAGCTATAACTACTCCAGTCTGTTGCCTCATTACTTTATCTCCGACATTTTTAGCTCTGACTTACAGATGGACCTTCAACTCCAGACTCAACCAGACAATAGCTGTGCTTGAGTACACCCAGTTTTATCGAGAACAACACGCGTTTCTAGACTTCTACGTGTGGGTTGGACTCAACAACTTCTTTGGGTCGTCCAGCAATTTGATTATTACCTCATGTTGCCTGTCCATCCTTGTGAAACTTTCTAGAGCTGCGACCAAGAGGCACACAATGACATCACGTAAAACAGGATATGACATCAGAGTGGTCAAAATGTTGGTAACTGTTTGTGCTGTATTTCTTGGGGCGTCAATGCCTAACCTTGTGTTGTATTCATATTTCGCGCCTAATTTCATCTTCGAGTCGCCAGTAAATGAGCTTGTTGACAATATTTGTGTTGTATTCTACGCTGTCAACGGTTCTGCCAATTTCTTGGTCTACGTCACCATGTCCAAGAAATTTGCTGCCACTTACAAGATGCTCATGTCATGCTCCAAGCCAAGCTAAGGAATATTTACAGTATGCCAAAGATTCATGTAGGACACAATACAACATTCAACGTTCTTCTAGCGCTTTCAATGTTAGCACGTTTCAATATAATGTATTCCCCTTTAGCATTTAAACACAGAAGCAACAAAAATATTTTGCACAATCTATTGCCTGGCATATTTCGCCGCATCTCGGGAAGGTGCATTATTGAGAGTGGTATGTAATTTGAAGTGAATCTCTCTAATGTTGTATTTCTGACTTCCAAGGTGCTGACCTTATCTGGCAGAGGTCTGACGAAAATAAGGGCAAAGCCCTTCTCGAACGCTATCTAGAGCAGAGCAACCAGACAGAAATGAGAGGCCGAAATTTTGCTAAAGCGGTTACCTTAGATAGGTGTAAGGTCCAGAACATTGCAGTTGAAGACACAGTGACAGTGAAAGAGATCAGGGCTGTGCTTCGACAAACAAGAAACAGCGCAGCAGGGCCAGATGGTACAATGAATGACGACATCAGTATGTGTACCGACAACGAGCTAGAGCAGTGGTTCCCAAGCTTTTCAAGCAGAGGGCCATATCTACTATGTTCGGTAGTTAAGCGGGCCACAACATTATAAAATTATAAAAGTCGTGCAATATCATTCTTACCTTTCTTAACTTTGGTAAACAAAATTCTAAAACTTAAAAGGCAGTCAGTGTCTGTACTACACTGCGGTAATTTTTTGGTTAACAATCACAATTTCATTTAACAATACATGTTTAATCAGTTTCGAAAATCGCTATTAAATACAATTAATTTACAATTGTAACTGTTATTAATAACGAGTTACTTAAGTTAAGATGCCAGTTTATCAATGTCTGGGCACATATCTGTCGTGCCCAAAGTCATAAGAGCAGCTAGAATACTGTCGATGAGTCTGGAACGTTGCTTGTTTTTTTTAATGCTTGCTTGCTTGCTTGTGTTCGTTGGCTTGAACTCCAACGCGAAGTCCTGTATGTCGGATGAAGACATCCTGTTGTCCAACATCAGTGTGATGTCATACAGGACCTGAGGTTTGCGTGAGTATCCGTTGTCCCATGTCTGGCTTATTGGTGTGCAGACTGGTGGTTCCTCGCCGTACAGGCAGACACTCTCCGACTTCGGAGGAATCAGCGATCCTATTGACTTCAGCCAGGACCCCGAAGGGACCTGTTGCCCAGGACGCTCGACGAGGACGCGTCAATAGGTCTTGGCCAGTATATAACCCGGCCCTGGTGCCTTGGAAACACCTCTGCGTCCCGTTTTTTTTTATAACGATCATTGCGGAAAATGACTACTCGCATCTGTAAGTCGAACCATAACGACAAATGTGTTTCTGTGCGAATGAACGCAAGTGTTCACATTGTTCGATAGACAATAGTCGCCAGAATAAAATAATATGATCAGCTGAAGGTGAAGCAGATAGCTCCAGAAATTTACATCTCAGTGCAGGATTGCATTTCAAAATAATTACTTCGTGTTGAAGGTTTTGTTGTAATTGACAGAGCATGGCATCATGAAATACGAACGGATTTAGGAAGAGGGCAACATTATCCTCCTCTATTGTGAACTCTTGAAATCTCGTCTGAAAGATTCCAGGAGACTTTAAACGTTTACTTAACAAGTCATATTTCTTTTTCATCACAAGTTGGACACATCTCTAAAGTCCATTCAGTCAGCTGTTCGATAAACATTCGTAGTCTCATTTTACATGAAGAAATGTCATCGCACATATTTGTGAATAGTCTCTTCTCTCTCTCTCTCTCTCCCCCCCCCCCCCCCCCGGATTTAAATAGTTTAAATGAGACGTGTTGGCCACCAAAAATATCAGGTCATTAAGCCAGTCATCGTTCAGCAGACATTCACTTTCTGTAGGCAATGCATTGGTTTTTCAGGCAGAAACCGATAGACACTATTTTTCAGTGTCCAGAAACGTGACAGAACTTTCCCTTTAGATAGCCATCTGACATCACAGTGTAATAGTAGCTCACCGTATTCCTCGTTCAGGTCTGATAGAAACAATTTGAACTAACGCCTGTTTAGCGCCTTACTTCGAATTTTATTCACACATCTCAGAACAACATCCGTGACATGTTTCAGATTTAAAGTCTTTCCACACAGAGCTTCTTGGTGAATGATACAATCATATTTTAATATAGTGCTACCAAGAAACTGTTCCAGTAATGCTAGACATCCACACTTTTTACCTGTCAAATCCAGAGCACCATCGGTGCTTACACTGTCCATTCTACGTTGTTTTTCTCCACACAGAACTTCAGAGTTTCAAACAGGTCAGTCCCTTTGGTAGTTACATGCAATGATTCAAGTTATAGAAGTTCTTCAATGACTTCATATTACCGTTTATTGTTCGAACAAAAACTGCGACCTGAGTTGTGTCAGAACTATCAGTGGATTCATCCACAGCCAGTGAAAAAAAAAATTTAAATTTTTTATATGTGCTGTTACTTGACGATGAACATCGTTGACTAATTCTTCAACTCGCCTGGCCATAGTATTATTAGACAAAGGAATCTGATCAAATTTTGTTTCACACTTTTTATCTCCAATATTCTAGCAGCAATTTAAAGGGAAAGCTTGGTTATTTTTTCTGCATCGTTGAACGCCTTCTTTGTGCTAGCCAGTAGACGAGCGACTTCGTACGACGCAACAACAGCACTCTTGTTCTGTTCGTTAGCCTTGGTGAAAAATGACTGCTGCCTGGTCAGAGAACTTTCTCTATGAAATCTTTTCTTAACTCCAAATTGATCGGATATTGTGAATTTATGTCTCAATGTGTGGTCGTGAAGTGTCGTTCCAAATTATATTTATTTGTAACAGAAACACAAAATCCGCAGATTAAGCAAACTGGTGTACCATTACAGCTAGGCATAAACATAAATTTCTCCGTCCAGTCTTTGTTGAATTAACGATAAGCAGCATCTTCACATTTTCGATTTTTAGCATTGTTTGATGTTAAATTTTCTACACTTATGTTTATAGGCTTTAACGTTAAATGTATATTTGAAAAAAATAATTTCAACACACTACTACCGACTCTGCTAAACAGTTGTAACAGACGACAACATGGCACCTCTGATTGGTCGACATGGCAGGGATATAGAAACTTCATAACGTTTCATTGTTATCTGAAAAGTCGCATTCGATAATATCTAAGCATAACAACCACGAGCAGAGTAAATTATAGCACGCTGACGGGGCGCTTCGAGTGCATTTTTTTCTAATTATTAAAATATATTATATTAAACAACGAGGCCTTGCGTGCCACTTTCTTACAGCTGGCGGGCCACAAGTGGCCCGCGGGCCGTGGTTTGAGAACCTATGAGCTAGAGGAACTAGCAGATATTACAACAACAGCATAGCGAGTGCTAGCATCAAAGAGGAGTGGTTACACGGCTAACTGATTCCCTTGCCGAAGCCTGGCAAAGACCACACACAAATTCAGGGATACCGGGTAATAACTATGCAAAATACAAAAGGCAAGCTGCTGGAGAAGTTAATTGCCAGAAAAATATCAAGCCAGCTAGAGAGGCAAGGTTGCTTCCCATCTACCCTTGAAGGGTACCATCCAAACAGAGAAATCTGGACCAACGCAGCAGTTTTTGCCCACGATGTCTATGAAGGTTTCCACTCAGGCATTGAAACATGTGCTGCGGCGATTGATCTTGAGGATGCGTACAATAGAGTACCGTTGGATTTCTTAATGTTTCAGCTTCTTGAACTCGAGATAAGTCCATTTCTCCATATATTTCTCGCTACAGCCCTCTTCCAACAGAAAGTAATTTTTAGATGTGACGGTTGGACTTCTAACCAACAAAAATATACCCGGGCCTGCCGCAGGAATCACCATTATCTCCGGTGCTTTTCAATGCCTATACTGTGAGGATTACCAGCGAGCAGATCACTGGACCGGAGAGGACATTGTCATATGCCGACGATGTGTTAGTGTATTGTCATGGTAAAGACAGAGATCAGGTTGCCGTTTAACTACAAACAGAACTAAATCGCATAAGCACTTGGTGTGTGGAATTTTAAGCAATGGTCTATGGCTATGCATGTTATTCTTGGATGTACAAGAGGTACAGTATGCAGGGCGATGCGCTATCTTCTTGATTTTCCAACAATTGGAGACGGAATACAAATTTGCAGAGCACGTGCCTACCTCAGAGTCAATGCATACACACAACATCCACTGTATAGTGAAATTAATAAGGTAAAGGGCAGCAGATTAAAAAGAGGAAGATCGTGGATGGGTCAAGACGAAGACATCATTCAGATGTGTTAACTTAGAACCTGGCGAGGAGTGAGTACAAGTGCAAACAGGTATGTACGTCCTTTTCAGTTTGCAACCAACTAGATAGAAAATGGAGACAAGAAAATCCGGCTGCTTTGGACGCGGAAGTACAAGCGTTGATCTACGAGAAATCGTTAGACGGTGATGCGGTCATTTATACAGATGGGTCAGTCATTCGACGAGTGAGAAGTTCATGGGCTTTTACGGCTCAGGCCGGAGGGAGAATTGTGAAGGAAGATTTTGGTGCTTTTGCTTTGACCACAAGTAGCCTGACTATGGACGTCATGGCAGTAAGTAAAGCAATAACATGGCTTGAGACACAGACATTCACTAGGGCATGTTCCCTTAGCTACTCAATGAGCATGCTCAAGAAGATGCAGATGGGGTGGATCCGAAGAGAGTGGTTTAAGAGAGTGGAGATAATAAACCAGCAGAGAACTGGTGTCGGTAGCCGCTACACGCTGCGGGATTTGCTGAGGAGGGGATCCGAACACTTATGGACTGAATGGTTCGATGTGCAATGAGGATGATCTGTCGACTAACTAACTAACTAACTAACTAGCTAACTAACTAACTAACTAACTAACTAACTAACTAACTAACTAACTAACTAACTAACTAACTAACTAACTAACTAACTAACTAACTAACTAACTAACTGACTGACTGACTGACTGACTGACTGACTGACTGACTGACTGACTGGCTGACTGGCTGACTAGCTGACTGACTGACTGACTGACTGCCGGATTGACTGACTGACTGACTGACTAACTAAAATAAATTGACATTTCAGCCTCAGTAACCCATCCAGTCGCTTCACAGATGATTGACGGGGGCGAGGCTTCCGGGCATCAAAACAATGTCTTCACTTCGTGAATTTAAACAGATAAGCCACAAACAATATGTTGCACGATTTATTGCCTGGAATATTTCGCTGCATCTCGTTAGTTGCGTACTGCAGTCACATATCACTTCATGTGAAGAGCGACGAATCACTTTATGTGAAGAGTTACCTATCACTTTATGTGAAGAGTTACATATCACTTCATGTGAAGAGGTACATATCACTTCATACAGCTCACAGCAAGCCCATTGTAGGCAGGTTCATGAATAGTTGGATTGTGCGGGTACAGTCTTCTACGTGACAAGGTAGACAGTCTGAGGCCAACCCTTCTTAGTCATAATATATATATATATATAAAACAGCTTTCATATGCGAAGAAACCTTGGTATTAAGTGGCAAGACACATTCACAAATACTGCAGTATTGGAAAGATCAGGTTGTGTGACGTTTGTTTTATGCTCAGTCTTCGTAGACTTAGATGAATAGGACACGTTAGAAGGGTGGATGACAGTAGAATACCAAAAGATATCTTTTTTGGTGAATTACTGATGGGTAAAAGATCTCTGGCAGGACATGATTGATACATGCATTCATATTGCATCTTGAGAGCAAGTTTCCACTGAACGTGTTGCATGGAGGGCGAAGAGTAGAAATGGAATATAGGCAAAAGAGAAAATGATTGCAGATAGGTCGCACACTGAGCGTGTGAGGCGTAAGATGGTACGTGATGGTGGAAATGAACATGATTTCACTTGCAACCAATGTGGACGAACATTTACAGCAAGAATTGGTCTGATTTGTCAGATTCGCTGCGGCCATGGGGTATAGCTGTTATGCCTTTTTGAAGCAGAATGTAACAAACTATCTACGACAGGTGCCAGTACAGTACAGTTTTTGTTTTTAATTCGCATATCCTTTTACAGGACATTGCTGTCAACATCAGCATCTTTCAGCTGACTGTTGATTTCTTGGCAAGATTACGCTCAGTAGTTTGACATTGCTTTCAGAGCGGCCGGCTCAATTATCCCGCAAGTCACCAGCGGGGGTAGAACCGCAAGTCACCAGCGGGGGTAGAACCGCTTCCAGTTCTCGCCCGCTGCGAGACCCTGTGTAGGTTTACGGGATTACGGAGAAAGTTGTGTAACCCCTCGGCCAGAGAGAACGGCTATTATATATATATATATATATATATATATATATATATATATATATATATATATATATATAT
>JACEFZ010009873.1:30000-35000 GCA_014155875.1 Cepaea nemoralis
ACCCTTTTCTATAACAAATGTGTCATATACATCATCAAGTATCACTTTCCTTTTTAAATCACCAAATTTATATCTTGCTAACTGCAGCATTTTCTATCAATTTATTTCCCATGTTTCCATTTCCTCAGTAACTCCAAGTTTCTTTGAATAAGTGCTATCTCCACATCAATATCTTCTTCCTCATGTAAAGTATTACTTTCTTCCATACTACTGTTGGATTCTGAATTTTCATCCATTTCTTCTTCATCTGTATGTCTATTACTAGCAGCTGCCAATTTTTTCCTTTCTATATCAAATCTAATTTTTTTATCATCGTTTCTTAACGACCTTTCTAATAGGGGTATATATTCGTCGCTTGATGAATTTTCCCTAATTCTTCTCTGTCTTTTCACTTCTTTTTCTCACTGTCTCTCTATTCTCCTTTTCGCTGCTTGTCTAGTATTTTTAAATGGAGCATTTACCTCTTCTTCCATAGATTCCACACTATCATAATAACCCTCATACGTATTTTTTTCTTCTTTTATCAGCGTTTTCGGTATTGTCTGTTCCTGAGTATCATCATAAACTGGAGTTGTTATTAATTGGCTTTGTACTGGATCTTTTCTAAAATCTGGGGGTGTTGTAGCTCTTCTGACGACTTGTTCATCTAAGTATAAGGCGTCTGAATAATAATTATTATTATAATTATTGTTTCCCTTATCATCATTATCTCTTCTTAAGTGCTCTACGTGTGCCCTTGCCATATGTCCCGTGATCTGGTTCTTTATACTGTATGATACATTTCCTAACTTTTCTAAAATGTAATAACCTGGAACCCAACGAGCATCAAATTTAGAGTTCCTTCTATGCTTCTTATAATAAACTCTATCACCTACTTTGAATTCCTGTAATTTTGTATTCACGTTTCTGTACCTTTTCTGTCTTTCTCTAGCTTTAATTATATTGTTCTTTAACCTTACATGCGCTTTATGCATTTCTTGTATAATGACTTCTTGAAAATCTTCCCCCATATATTTACATCTTGGTTTTAACAGATTGTCGATAGGTAGTATAGGCTCTCTCCCGTGCAATAAATAAAATGGTGAAAACCCTGTACTCTCATTTTGATTTGTGCGTATAGCGCTTAGTGATGGTCCCAGGAATAAATCCCAATCTCTTTCATGTTCATCGACAATCTTTGCTATAATGTCGTACAATGTTCTATGTTGTCTTTCGTTCTTAGCATTTGAAGAAGGTCTATAGTATGAGGTCTTTATATGGTTTATATTCAAATCTTTTAATAACTTTTCAAATTTCTTGTTCACAAATTCTTTACCATTATCTGTGAGTATGATCTGTGGGCAACTAAATCTTGGTATGAATTCCTGTAAAAAAATATTAATGATAGTATCTGCGCTCTTATCTGGGATTGCATAAACTTCCGGCCAGAGACTATAGATGTCCACCATATGAATTAAATATACGTTCCCCGATAGTGTTCTAGGGTGAGGACCTGATATATCTAAACTAACTTGTTGCATAGGAAACTGAGGAATATCTGTATCTTGTAAGGGACATTTAATTGTTTTCATATTCCTTAATCTGCATTTTTCACACGTATCGACATATTTACAAGCAGTTTTAAATAAATTCGGCCAATAATATTTATTCGTAAGTGCTTTCACTAATTTATCACGACCGAGATGACCATTCTCATCATGATATGCTTTTAAAACTTCACTTTCTAAATGTTTTGGAATATATTTCCTTAACTGTTCGTTTCTTTCATTCATGTAATATAACTGTTCATCATCTTGCAAAACTAAATAATTCTTCTTATATTTGTTTTCACCCGTTTCCTTTAATTTCTGTTTTATTTCTAAAACTTTTGGATCTAATTCTTGTTCTTCTTTCATATTAAATTGTATTAAATTTGGGTCTTCTGCTCTAAGTTCAGATTCTTGTTCCGATGGTAAACTCTCAAAATCTTCTCTAGTTATTATGGCAGAATCTAATATATTTACTTGCCAGTTTCGGTCGTCTATTTCCGGTTCGCCTTCATCTTCCGTGTTTCCTGATGACTGTAGATACGGGATTCTGGACAATAAATCTGCACATGTATTGTTCCTACCTGGTACGTATTCTATTCTAGTATTGTATCCCTGTAGATTCAAAGCCCATGTCTGTATTTTTCTGTTCTGCACTGGAGCTTCTAACAACGATTTTAAAGGCATGTGGTCAGTTCTAATAATGAAATTTGCGTTATGTAGATAATAGTTAAGTTTCTGAAGAGCATAATGAATAGCATAAGCTTCCTTCTCAATAGTCGACCATTTGCGCTGAGACCTGCTAAGTTTATGTGATAAAAAATAGATTGGCCTTTCATTTTTAACCCCTGGTATTCCAGATTCTTTTCCTTCATATGGTTGAACCAAACACGCTCCTATAGCATTATCTGAAGCATCTGTATATAATATTAGCTGTTTATTCAAATCTGGATGTGTCAATAGTGGCACTACTGTTAAGCTATTTTTTAAAAACTCAAACGCTTTTTGACA
The DNA here is from genome assembly GCA_014155875.1 of Cepaea nemoralis. Classification (NCBI taxonomy): domain Eukaryota; kingdom Metazoa; phylum Mollusca; class Gastropoda; order Stylommatophora; family Helicidae; genus Cepaea; species Cepaea nemoralis. Next base: position 32,538 of record JACEFZ010009873.1, read on the forward strand.
TTCATCATCCCACTTAAATCTAGCGTATTTGCCAGTTAGGTTAGTAATAGGCTCTGCTATTTTTGAGAACCCTGGAATGAAACGACGATAATACCCACAGGTTCCGATAAACGCACGAACTTCTTTTACGTTAGTTGGAGGAGGTAGTTCTCTAATAACCTTTACCTTACCCTGATCTGGTTTAATTCCGTCTCTATTAATAATATACCCCAAATACTTTGTTTCTGTTTTTAAAAATTCGCATTTACTGAGCTTCAGTTTAACATCATGTATTCTTAATCTGTCGAATACTAATTTTACATGTTTTAGGTGATCTTGTACGTCTCCTGCTGTATAAATCAAAATAAATCAAAATGTCATCTATGTATGCCAATGCAAACTTTTGCATGCCCTCTAATACTTGATTTATTAATAGCATATAATACGAAGGCGCCGTACGTACTCCAAAAGGCATTCGTAAGAATTCGTAAGAACCTGCGTGTGTACAAAAAGCACTCTTCTTTTGGGCATCTGGGGACATAGGTATACACCAAAATCCTGATCTTGCATCTAACGTGGTAAAGAAAGTAGACCCATTAAGTAAGCCTAAAATATCGTCAATCACCGGTAATGGGTACGCTACATTTTTAGTGATTTTGTTCAACGCCCGGTAGTCACAGCAGAAGCGATGACTCCCGTCCTTCTTGGTCACAATTACTATCGGAGATGACCACTCTGATTTAGATCTTGTTATGATTCCCGCTTTTAACATATCTTCTATTGCTTTTTCAACAATTTCTCTATTCCTTAGAGGAGTTCTGTATGGTTTTAAACTGATTGGTGGATGATCTCCAGTATCTATTTCCATCGTAACTGTTTTTGTCCTTCCCAATTCTAAGTCATTAATTGCAAACACATCCTGATTCTCTTTTATAAGTTGTTCTAATACTTTCTTATTTTCCGGTGGGGTTTTTAACTGTGCTAATAATTCTTGTTCTCTTGTTGTTTTGTTTACTGAATATATTTGAGGTGCATTTTTCCTGAATGGATGGATCAATTCATCATTCTGCATGTTCCATTTTCTCTCACGTCTATGTCTGTTATTAATTCTTTCTCTAGGAGTTTCTGAATAATTTACCCCCGGCATTTCTACTTTATTTTTACCCGTTTCTAATATGCTGTTAATCTCATGTTCTATTTTGGCTATTACACACCCTCTGTACAATTTAATTTCTCTACCTGTGTTGTTAATGACCATTACTGGAAAAGTTAAGTGTTTATCTAATAATATTATTCCATCCGGAACTTCTAGACCAGGCTCATCAATTACCTCCCGTTGCAATTCAGTGACTCTAATCGTGTGTCCTACTAAATAATACGGATTTCTTTTTACCTTTGCTTGTATCAAATTAACCGACTGTGGTTTTAACGTCGTAGACATCTTAACTCTAACCAGTGCTGATATATGCATGTCCTCCTCTAAATCTACGTACACGTCCTTGAATTTTAATTTATGCAGATCAAACAAAAGTCTTACACCATTTTTTATTAAAAAATCTCTGCCTATAAGCATATTTCTATTTAAATCTTTCACTACATGAAAAAGATGTCTTACGTTGATTCCCCCTAATTTCAGATTTATTATTGTTTGGCCAACTACTTGTAAATTTTGTCCTGTAGCAGAGTGAAGATTATTATGACTCCTAAATATTTTGCAATTTCTCATTATTTTGTATAAAAAAGTTTCTTTGATTACACTAACCTGAGCTCCTGAATCAATTAATGTACGAACTCTATACTTTCCTATTTCTATTATACATGAGCTGGGATCTGTTTTATTCTCTGTAAACTGTTTGATTTCACCTAGTTGAAAGCATTCCCTACTCGTCCTACTATACCTGTTATTAAAATATTCTTTCACTCTTGGGACCTTGTTATCTTCCCTCCTACTACAGGTCCTATTTAATAGGTAGGGCGCCGGTTTTCCTGCGTTCTTGGACTTGTAAAACTTCTGTGTCTATCTTCAACATTCCTGTTTAATCTGCTATTGCCATTTCTATTTTGTGTATTCGACTGGACACGCCTGTTACGAAAAGCGAAAAATGTGTCCCCTTTGGCCACAACCCCAACAGATTATATTTGTGTTATTTGTATTGTCTACCGTCTCACTTGTAGGATTTCTCATTTGTCTTCTTCCATCATAAGCATTTCCGTTACTTCCTTGTAATGTCTGTATACCCCCTCTCCTATTCCATCCGAACCTTGTTTGTCCTATCTCCATGGGCTCTTCAATCCTGTCTTCTCGACTGGTTCCTATTTCTCGTCCTACTCTCAATCTAAATCTACGTCTCAAGTTCTCCTCTTGTACCGCTATGTCTACAGCTTGTGATAACCTCTCAGGATTTTCCCTCATCAACTTAAATTTCAGTCCATCTGACTTTATACCATCTACAAAAATCCCGACCAACATCCGCTCCATCTCTT
>JACEFZ010009873.1:40000-45278 GCA_014155875.1 Cepaea nemoralis
TAAAATTAACACAAAATGCAACTGTCTTCTGTGCATCAAAATTGTAACCAAATTCGACAATTAAATGTGTAAAAGTCTGTCACTGACTGATTTAGCCAGCACATAAAACGCAGGCTTAATCAATTAATGCAGAATACAGCCGTTGACTTAATTTGAGGACAAATATCGTCCCACAATAGCACAACCAACTTGTATTATCATCATCATGTGCCATGCCGATACTTATTGGCGATCATGACACACACATTCCACTACTATCAGTCTTAGAATAGATCTGCTTTTCATGTTCCAGTTCTGTCATTGGCCACACCATATAAGCATATAAGTATATGAAAAACGGGAAAACAGTTGGGCCAGATGAAATCACAATAGAAGAATTAGCAGTACTGGGAGGATTTGGAGTAGATATATTAACCAAAATGTTGAATGATATTTACAGCACTGGATATCTACCAAGTGGTATACTGAAATCTGTATTTATAGCTATACCAAAAAGACCAGGACCAATCGAATGCAAAGATATTCGTACAGTTAACCCCGTGAACCATGTCTCTAAGCTTCTACTATTTGTGTGTGAGTTATAATAAGAAGAACAAGAAAGAAAATAAAAATGGAAATTGGCGAAGAACAGTATGGATATGTGGAAGGACAGGGTTCAAACAATGCAATATATACGCTACGAGCACTAATAGAAAGATCAATATAGAAACAGAAAGACATATATATGTGCTTCATAGATCATACTAAAGCATTTGATTAAGTAAAACATAATGAACTGATTAAAATGTTGGAAGATATTAACATTGATGGGAAGGATCTCAGAATAATAAAGAATATTTACTGGAACCAAGAAGCAGCAATTACAATGGGTAATAAAGAGGGCAATTATGAACGAATAAAGCTAGGAGTACGACAGGGATATGTTCTGTCACCGGATCTCTTCTCCCTTTATAGGGAAGTAATAATAAGAGAGATCAAAGAGAAGCCAGGAATACTAATCGGAGGTTATAATATAAACAATATACGCTATGTAGATGGCATAGTATTGGTTGTGGATAATGATACAGATCTACAACAATTGTTGTATATTTTAGTACATAGAGTGCGAAGAAAGGACTCTCCTTGAATATCAAGAAAACATTAACAATGGTGATATCAAAGAAAAAGGTGGAATCAAAATGTGAAATAGAAATAGAAGGGAAAATTCCTAACCAGGTGGATAGTTTTAAATACCCAGGGGCATTTATAACATCAGATGGAAGATGCATAACAGAGATTAAGAGCAGAATAGGGCAAGCCAAGGCTGTATTTTGGAAAATGAAGAGTATCTTACGCAATAAGTCACTATCATTGAATGTACGAAAGAGAGTGCTAAAATGCTATATAGAACCTGTATTGATGTATGGCAGTGAATCTTGGAATATAAAGGACCAAATTAAGAAGAACTTGGAAGCAACAGAGATGTGGTTCCTAAGACGAATGTTGCGAATTCCTTGAACTGCCAAACAACTAACAACGACGGCCTGAAACAGGCTAATGAAACTGAAACATTATATACAACAATAAGAAAGAGATAAACAGCTTTCTTTGGTCACGTGATGAGAAGAGAGGGATTGGAGAATATCGTGACAACTAGAAAGATCGAGGAGAAGAGAGGGAGAGATAGACCAAGAGAAATGATGCTGGATGGATTGAGATGGTGGAGTGGAGGAATATCATCAGGAGAGTTGATCCAGAACAGCAAAGCCCGAGATCTGTGGAGAGCCATGAACGCCTACGCCAGCCGGCATGGCACTTGATGATGATTATTATGATATAAGTATTTACATCTTTGGTTTCTTCTTTATCTTTCCCCATCAAGTTTTCCAATTAGCACTAAGATTTCAAGCTTGTTTCTTTTCGTAACATGCCCAAAATTTTCGATTGTTTAATCTTACTTCTTTTCTAATGAATTTACAGTTAATCTGCACATTTAACGGCTGCCTCGTGTTTTTATGTTCGATCATGGTCTTTTTCTCCTTTCACCTTTTATTCTCCCATCTGGCATACATCATCATTATGTGCCATGTCGATAAGCGTGGGCGATCACGTTACGCCATCTTACTCGATCACCAGGGTCGTTGATCAGCTCCGTGTGCTTGTCTCGACCATACCATGTGGCCAAGCCATCCATTTATTTACTTCCTTGCCTTCCCCTTGCTCTTTTCCCCCTAAATCTTGCCAGTTGTCACCAAGCTCTCTAACTTATTTCTTCTCATAACGTGTCTAAAAACTGTTGATTGTTTACATATCATTTCATTAATCAGTTTACGGTTTTCATCATGTCCGTAAACAGCCTTCTGTCTCTAGTGTTGCGAATGATTTCTGATACAGACGTTCCTTCATATCATGATGTCAAACTGCCAGGCATCGTGTCTCTTGGTCACCATCTGCCTCTCTTTCCATCCAATATTCTCGTTCTTACCACATACTCCAGCTTTCCCCCTCTCATGACATGCACTTAGCATACCTGCTGTCTTTTACTGATGCGAGTAACTAGTTTTCTTTGGGGGTTAACCTCTTTCGAAGATGTTTATATTTTTCTTTCTACCCGTCCTGTGTGTTCTCATCATTTTTCTATTAAACACATCTATTTCTACCCGTCCTGGGTGTTTTTATCATTCGTCTATAAAACACATCTATTTCTACCTGTCCTGGCTGTTATCACCATTCTTCAAGACAACAAATCTATATCTACCCGTCCTGGCTGTTCTCACCATTCTTCAAGACAACACATCTATTTCTACCCGTCCTGGCTGTTCTCACCATTCTTCAAGACAACACATCTATTTCTACCCGTCCTGGCTGTTCTCACCATTCTTCAAGACAACACATCTATTTCTACCCGTCCTGGCTGTTCTCACCATTCTTCAAGACAACACATCTATTTCTACCCGTCCTGGCTGTTCTCACCATTCTTCAAGACAACACATCTATTTCTACCCGTCCTGGCTGTTCTCACCATTCTTCAAGACAAGACATCTATTTCTACCCGTCCTGGCTGTTCTCACCATTCTTCAAGACAACAAATCTATATCTACCCGTCCTGGCTGTTCTCACTATTCTTCAAGACAACACATCTATTTCTACCCGTCCTGGCTGTTATCACTATTCTTCAAGACAACGCATCTATTTCTAACCGTCCACGGTGTTCTCATCATTCTTATACAATACCACACCTATTTCTAACCGTCTACTATTTTCTCATAATTCTTTTATAAAAACACATCTCAGCAGCATCCACATAGTCCCCCACTTGTCTGCTTATACAGCAACGTTAACACAACAAACTAAGCTGGTTGCTAAGCGAGATTGTTTCACTCTAGAATTTATGACACTTTAACCAGTTCTTTATTGAGCGTTCGAGCAAGACATGAGCATTCTGTAAGTGGTTGCAAATTTCTTGGACATGGTGACGTAGACCAAGAAATTGGCAGAACCGTTGACAGCGTAGAATACAACACAAACATTGTCAACAAGTTCATTTATTTGTGACTCGAAGATGAAGTTAGGCACGAAATATGAATACAACACAAGGTTGGGCGTGGACACTGCTAGAAACACAACACAAACAGTTATTAGCATTTTGACCACTCGGATGTCATATCCTGTTTTACGTGATGTCATTAAGTCCCTCTTGGTTGCAGCTCTAGAAAGTTTCACAAGGATGGCCAGGCAACATGAGGTAATAATCACATTGCTGGAGGCCCCAAAGAAATTGTTGAGTCCAACCCACGCGTAGAAGTCTAGAAACGCCTGTTGCTGCCGATAAAACTGGGTGTACTCAAGCATAGCTATTGTCTGGTTGAATCTGGAGTTAAAGGTCCATCTGTAAGTCAGAGCTAAAAATGTCGGAGATAAAGCGACGATGCAACAGATTGGGGCAGTTATAGCTATGACCTTTGTGTTAAAGCTACTAAAAATCCTGGAGACTTTAAATGGAAAGAAAACGGCAACGAACCGTTCGACTGCAATGAATGTAACGTAGCTAAAACTTGTGGACAAACACACATATTTGGGCATGAATAGATACACTGTCACGAATGTATTCACGGACACGGCCAAGGCTTCATCAAATTGGCTTACAATATACTTTAATCTGGTCACTGGTAATATTACACAACACATTAGATCAAACAGAGACAATGAAACTAGGAGAATGTTAGTCGTTTCCCGAAACCCGTGCTTCCGTAGAACGATTATGTTAATAATGTTACCGATAATTCCAAAAGCTGCTATTAAATTGAGCAAAACACAATTCATAAAGACCTCTAGAATATACATTCTGTACGCATCAAGAACTGCTAGCGAAACATTTATGTAAATATGGGCGTCTGTGTAATTTTGACTCCAGTAAAGTTGATTGCTTGTAGGTATCGTTTCTTGATATGTAGGCATCGTCTCTTGTTTAACACCATTCTTTGCTCGACACTGATTGCACAATGAAACGAGTTTAGTCTTTTGACGCTTTCTGAAATTAAAAACTGTGAATGAACCCTTAGTGAATATAAACACAAACACCATAAAAAATAGGTTACGCGATTTCTTCAAATCAAATGAAGAGGACAAATAAAGAATACTTTGGCTAAAATACTAAGTACATAGTCGTTGATGTTGTCGAAGGTCGACAATATTAGCTCCACGGAAATTCAACACTTAACAGGAAATCCTTCCGTTTGCATAGCAACGGCTGGAATATACTGTGTTCGATGAACAAACATCGATTGCTCAAATATATCGAAGCATTGTCTATTAGCCGATTACATGCGTTGATCTGCAAACAGAAGGAATTCCTCTTAAACAGTAGAATTCCGTGGTGCTAAGGTTCTTGATCTTCGAACAATATCTTCGACCATGTGTCCAGTACTTCAGCCAAAGTATGATATATTTGTCCAACTCATTTGATATATAACTCTGCAGTATGCACCCGACGAGATGCAGCGAAATATGTCAGGCAAGAAATCATGCAATATTTTGTTTATTGCGTCTGTGTATAAACTGTCTGAGATGTAAATATTGTACATGACGCGGTGTCCCAGGTCGACCCAGCTTAACATGGGTAGCAAGAAATGTCTTGGGAAGTAAAGGATACGGACCAGGTCAGCCACCGAGTGCCGATGTGTCTATATAAATATGGGTTTAGCACCATATGCCCAATGCGTATAATGCGTGTACAGGGCACCTTCACTGTTACTCATCATCATGTGCTATGCCGATAAGCGTGGGCGGTCTTGTCTCG
>JACEFZ010009874.1:0-14170 GCA_014155875.1 Cepaea nemoralis
TTGAAAAAAGTGGAAAAAAAACAAGGGAAAAGGAATGGGGGGGAACTAGAAGGGTCATTGCTTTATTATGTCTTAACTTTGAAGATTAGAAGACGTAACAACAGTTGTCTGTTTACATGATGTATTTACCGCAGCTGTAACAAACACTTCAGCCAGTCGCCGTGGCCAAAGGCTTGCTAATGCGATTCGTAGACGCTTATCACACGTTCGAAACAAAACGGCGGACCGATTTTGGCAGTAGACCGTGTCCGCACTGGGGGTTTTAACGTGTTGGTATTGGAGACGGTCATTCAGAAAGCAATGGCAAGGTTTTTTTTTTTTTTTTGTATATCCCTTTTACAGGACATCGCTGTCATCACCAGCGTTTTACTGCTGTTGTTGAGGTCTTGGCAAGTTTTACGTTCAGTAGTTTTCCATTGCTTTCTGAACGATCGGCTCCCATACCAACACGTTAAAACCCCAGAGCGACACGGTCTGCTGCCAAATCGGTCACCGCTGTGTTTAGAACGCGTGGTAAACGGCTTACAAATCGCGAATTCGCAAGCTACGGAGACGGCAATGGCAAACTACTGAACGTAAAACTTTCCAAGACATCAACAACAGTAAAATGCTGATGTTGACAGCTATGTCCCTGCAAACAGGATATTAAAAAAAAAAAAAGTACAAGGACAGGGAAGTAACCGCCGAAGCGTGTATCTTGGAGAGCAAGAGATAAAGGGAAAGAAATAAATATAGCTCAAGTTTTATGTTTCACCTCTTTGCGAGATTCTCACGAGTCGCTCACCATTGACATAGAGACTGTATTTTTATGATTACGGTTCAACGTGGCTTTGTTGTCAGTTTTTCAGTTATTTAGATAAGCCTGTCAACAATTTTATTAATTCTGTTGTAAATAGTGACGATATGGCCTTGGGGAGAAATATTTTCATATAATGTAAATAATCGTGGGTGTATTTTTGCAGTCTCTTTAACGGATCTCAATGTATTCCTGTCACCGATGTTTATTTTAGTATTACACAGGAAATCAATTGTGGAACCTTTGAGGCCACTAAGACAGTTCATAAATAAACATACATAGAATATTTTGGCGCTCATAGCAATGAGAAGAAGGAAATAGAGACTAGAGGACGCACTAGACAAGCATAAAAATGGAAAGCTATAATTACCGACCAGGATTAGAACCTGTCACTCCAAATGACGACAGATCCTCTCTGCAGGAACAAGTTTACTTCGAAGCTATAATGCAACAATTTGAAACGACAAAAACACGATAGCAGTCATCTAGTGTATATGTAACATATATATGTAAACATGTAGTGACAGTGAATGGAGTAGGATCAGAAATATCCACTAGGAAGTGGAAATAACAGCGATGTTATTGGCTATGCTAGTATCAACACATACAGACACATTAAACTGTTTCGACTCTGAGGCATCTTCATTAGTTATCATCATCACGCTGCCATGCCAGCTAGCGTAGGCGTTCATGTCTCTCGACATATCTCGCTGTTTGGATGTTCTGGATCAACTCTGCTGCTGATCTTCCTCCATGCCACCGTCTCAATCCATCCTTCATCATTTCTCTTGGTCGGCCTCTGCCTCTCTTCCCCTCGAATTTTCCAGTCGTCACGATGTTCTGCAATGCCTTTCTTCTCATCACATAACCAAAGAAAGCTGTTTGTCTCTTTCATATTGTTGTATATAATGTTCTAGTTTCATAAGCCTTTTTCAGACAACCGTCGATAGTTATTCTGGCAGTCAAAGGAATTCGCAACATTCATCTTAGGAACCACATCTCCGTTGCTTCCAAGTTCTTCCTAATTTGTTCATTTACATTCCAAGATTCACTGGTCTTTATTAGTACACAACCAAAAATATGTATGTTAGTTTTCTACTCTATTCTCATCCTTGTTAGAAAGGAAATACATCCATGATTTGTTTTTCTCACAATGCTTGTATACATCACAACCTTCTTGTCTATAATTCTACAAGTATGTGCGGTTGTTAATTTTTATTACTTATTTTTCTAGTCTTCGGCATCTCACATTTGTTTCCCCAACTGCCCACATGTTCCGGAATATCCAAGGATGACACCTGTTACCCCAAACTATTCGTTGTCTTGCAAGTTGAGTTTGAACCAAACAGTTGCGTTTGTATTAATCAGCTAGAAATGGTTATCCCTAAAGAAATTATGTTGATAATGAAATACCTAAAAAAAAAAAAAAAACCAATGAGGACAAATTACCAGTTAAGGTCTGGTGTGCTGTGTTGAATCTTGACCTGGGGACATCCTAATATGTCTCCCCGAAGATGTGACATCCCAATATGTCTCCCCGAAGATGTGACATCCCAATACCGATGTTGCATACCTTTCTAGTTTCTTAGCGTCGAAAGGGAAAGTAGCGCTCTCTTAAGCATCCTCTCCCTGGAAGATACTATTTTGATACCAACCCCACTTCCATTGATACACGCCCTTTTCGGGACTCAGACGACCTAAACTCTGTGCATGGGATTTAAAAGAGTTAATACCCAGACTTACAGAGGTACATAGGATTTACTACCTTGCAACTACCCGATAAACTCACCAACCAACCACCCAGTCGGCCAGAGAGTTAGGTAGCTAAACAACCAGCCAGCCAACTAACTAACCAGCAGCCAGCCAAACAACCAATCAAGGTTGCATTCCGAAAGAAAGCTTTGGAATTCCACGTTGACAGGAATTGAGTTGAGTTGAGCTAAGAACTGACATCACTGCACTCAGGACACTCCCAAACGCGCTCCGTCCCCTCGTTCAACAGCTAGCGAAGAGTCATACTGCTAATCGCTCCAACTGAAATCTGATTGAAAGTTCTCCTGGCCTTCCTTATCAGTTTGAGACTTCGTTCAGAACCATTCCCGACCTCCCGCCATATCATTATTTCCACATACGGGTTCTCAGTCTGTTCCCCCGCTTTTCCCGCACCTGGTCCCAAAGGCGCCCGACCACACACACACACACACACACACACACACGCACGCACGCACGCACGCACGCACGCACGCACACACACACACACACGCGCGCACACACAAACACACACATAACCGAGGGGAAAACAAAAGGAAGAACAACTACCTCTGCTTCGGTGATAAGAGGCAAAGAGCGCAACCCTGACTATGTAGGGCCAAAAAAGAAAAGGAATGAGAGAGAGGGAGAGAGAGAGAGAGAGAGGGAGAGAGAGAGAGAGAGAGAGAGAGAGAGAGGGAGAGAGAGAGGGAGACAGAGAGAGACAGAGAGAGACAGAGAGAGAGAGAGAACCTCCCACCGCCCCCTACTTACAAGAAATGATAGAAATAAGGAAGAAGATTAAATGTTCTGAAGACATAAGAAAAAAAAACTATTGATGTTCAGTCGGGATCCATCATGTTCAAAGGCAGGCAGTGAATTAAGGAGTTAGACTGTGGCAGAAATAGTGAGTTTATAAACTAAAAGTGACTGAACAAACAAACATAGAACAATAAATCAAACTATTTTTTGTTATCACTTCTAACAGGGCATGGACAACTGATGTGTAAGCAAACATTGGCTCATAGAACCAAATACCACTGACATCAAACATCAACCAAGGGTAGCCCCTATTACATAACCAGACTTCTTTCCTCTTGGCCAAAGACGGTGCCTCAAATACCACAATCAAAGCTGTGTAGAATGTGACAAGGAACCTTGACATTTACAACCACAAGACACCACAAAAACATAAGTTACACAACATAAATCTAAGAGTCGTGACACTAGCAAAAACCCAGAAGAGCTGTGACACTACAGTCAGCCACTTGGTTCTCGCCGAAGACGCCTATTACATGGATTTAAAGCCGCTATTACTGAAACATTGCCGGTCTCTCTGGCCGAGGGGTTACAACACTTTCTCCGTAATCCCGTTTATCACGCAGAGTCTCGTAGCGGACGAGAGGTGGAAGCGGTTCGACCCCCGCTAGTGACTTGCGGGATAGCTGAGCCAGCCGCTCAGAAAGCAATGGCAAACTACTGAGCGTAATCTTGCCAAGAAATCAACAGACAGTTGAAAGATGCTGCTGTTGACAGCGATGTCCTGTAAAGGAGATGCGGAAAAAAAAATTACTGAAACATTGTTTGGCAAATGTCGAAAAATTGTCGGACATTTTAAACATTGTGCTGCAAATACAACCGAGTTGCGAAATTGCACTGAGTCACCATTGTGTAAGCTGCAGCAAGATGTACTAACAAGATGAAACAGAACTTTTTATTGTGCTACAGAGTCTTCTACAGGTCAGAGAAGCATTAACTGTCTACATGTCAGATGAAAAAGAAGCAATACAAAGGTCCGAAACTGTCAGATTCGGATTGGGACAAGATAGTAGTGGAGGATGCGACCTACACACGTATATTTTGGGCGGCTGGCGGCTGATAGGGTTTATGAAGGAAATATTTTGAAGTTTTTGTGGGGGACGAAATTTTTGGTGGGAATGAAATTTTTTGGCGGCGTGTGGGAACGAATTTTTTGGCGCTGCCTGGTCTGAAAATCTGTGAAAGTGATTAAGGTAAAAGTATTTTTAGTTGGTTGGTTCTGTACTGGAAAGAGAGGGTGTGAAGGGGAAAGTTATTTTGGTTACGTAGGGTATATTAGTATGCGTGGTGTAGTGATGTATAAACAAGGGTGTGATGGGTCGTGGTTTCTACTCATGGGTTGGATATATGGTGGTGGCGTAGACATCTCATAATGTATCTGTTCACTAGGCGTGGTGAGTAATGTATAAACAAGGGTGTGATGGGTCGTCTTTATACTCGACGATGTAAGAGGTGGTTACTGAGCAAAAGAGGGTCGTAGGAGTCTGACACAGTAAAACAGAGAGACGAAAAACAAAAAATATTTTCAAGTGTTTTTTATTGGTATACAACATCAAACTACATTTAAAAATGGTTTACGACCCACACATTAAAAAGGGTTTACGACCCACAAGGGATCAGAGGGAGGTGGTAGATAGATGACTGGTCCTGTAGAGGCCTGTGGTTATTAATAATAGAAGGTGAATGGAAACGAATAGTACAATCACCTATGAATTAATCGATGGTAATTATTACTAGCGGGGGAATGGGTTCAACAATGAAACAATCAGGGTCGTGGTTTCTACTCATGGGTTGGATATATGGTGGTTACGTATATGAATGTGTTCACTATGCATGGTGTAGTGATGTATAAAGAAGGGTGTGATGGGTCGTGGTTTCTACTCATGGGTTAGATATATGGTGGTTATGTATATGAATGTGTTAGTATGCGTGGTGTAGTGATGTATAAACAAGGGTGTGATGGGTCGTGGTTATACTTGACGAAGTAAGAGGTGTAGTTGGTTACTATCATCTGAACAGTGTGATAGTAGTGTCTAAGTGAAGGTAAAGGGTGGTATGTAGCTTATTCACTACCATCATTACAAAGGAAATCTTATAAAATTATAATGGGTATGGTGGTAAGGGGTATTAGTGAGACAAGTAGTAGTGCTATAGGGGTGGTCATAAATGTAATAAGAGGTGTTATGTTCGCAGTTACACACTGGTCAACCAGTGGTCAAGCAATGGTCAAGTAATGGTCAAGTAATGGTCAAGTAGTCAAGTAAGGAAATTTTAGGGAAAAGTGGTTGTAATGATATGGTGATGATTAAAGAGTGGTAAATTAGGGGTCAAGCAGTGGTCAAGTAAGGAAAATTTTAGGGAAAAGTGGTTGTAATGATATGGTGATGGTTAAAGAGTGGTAAATTAGGGGTCAAGCAGTGGTCAAGCAGTGGTCAAGTAAGGAAAATTTTAGGGAAATTTTAGGGAAAAGTGATTGTAATGATATGGTGATGATTAAAGGGTGGTAAATTAGTGGTCAAGTAGTGGTCAAGCAGTGGTCAAGCGGTGTTTAAGTGAGGAAAATTTTAGGAAAATTTTAGGGAAAAGTGATTGTAACGATATGGTGATGCTTAAAGGGTGGTAAATTAGTGATCAACCAGTGGTCAGCAATGGTCAAGCAGTGGTCAAGCGGTGTTTAAGTGAGGAAAATTTTAGGAAAATTTTAGGGAAAAGTGATTGTAACGATATGGTGATGCTTAAAGGGTGGTAAATTAGTGGTCAACCAGTGGTCAAGCAATGGTCAAGTGGTCAAGTGAAGAAAGTTTAGGGAAAAGTGATTGTAACGATATGGTGATGCTTAAAGGGTGTTAAATTAGTGGTCAAGTAGTGGTCAAGTAGTGGTCAAGTAGTGGTCAAGTGGTCGAGTGACCACTTAAATTGTAGAGGACGATGTGCCTAAGATTATGGTAGTGATTAAAGTGATCGATGACGTGGTCAAGCAGTGGTCAAGCAGTGGTCAAGTAGTCGAGTGACCACTTAAATTGTAGGGGAAAGTACGTATAATGCAATGGTGGTGGGTAAAGTAAGGAAGAATCAATAGTAGTGATAATAGTACTACCAATATTAGCGACAAGAATATTAGCTGGTGCGTTGTTATTATACTATTTTTTGTGGGGTGTGTAAAAATCATACAAAGAGGGTCATACAAATACACACCTACAAACAAAAACACACAAAGACACATACACACTTGTACATACAGACACAGAAGTACAGACAATCCATACCATTACTACTGTCATCACAACAACCACACACACACACACACACACAGACAGACATACACACACATGAACACAAATAGAACCAGACATCAACTACACACATACACACTTGATACACTTGTACGTACACACCTACAAGCGTACAGACACAAAGACACACTCATCGCCTAGGATTACTACTGTCATCACAACTATACTCAAGTACACACCCATAAACAAATACACAAGAACACTCAAAGACACACACCCATACCATTACTACTGTCATCACAACTATACACAAGTACTCACCCATACACAAATACACACCTACAAACACAAAGATAACCAAACAAACACACGTACAGACACAGAAGTACAGACAATCCATACTATTACTACTGTCATCACAACTATACTCAAGTACACACCCATAAACAAATACACAAGAACACTCAAAGACACACACCCATCGCCTAGGATTACTACTGTCATCACAACTATACTCAAGTACACACCCATAATCAATTACACAAATACACACCTACAAACAAAAACACACAAAGACACAGACACACTTGTACAGACACAGAAGTACAGACAATCCATACTATTACTACTGTCATCACAACTATACACACACAGACACACTCACCCATACACAAAAACACACCCATACCATTACTACTGGTACCACAACCACTACAGATACACTCACCTATAAACAAATACATAAACAAAACGTGTCCCTACAAGAATATCACATACCCCCTTATGGTAAAGAACGCGGATGTCCGAGAAGCCCCTACGTCATCAACGCCATATGCAAAAGTCATTAAGTATGAGTCATCGGTGTGTGGGGAAGCAGGCGGGCGGCGTGAGAATAGCTTGGCTAACTGCCACGTCAGCTATGTCGTGTGCAGAACCAGTGTATAAAATAGACGGTGTCTCTTGTGAGCTCAGTACCAGTTCACGGGCTGACTTGGTTATCTACAGAGGTGCTTCAGGCTGGTGTGAGCAGTGTTCGTGTAGTAACCAGATATTGTTCACGTTGTGACTTGGCTACAGCAGTGAAACTTGGTGTGAGCCTTATTCGTGTCGTTGGCTTCTGATAAAACATTGAAACATTGTATACATCAGAACATTTTTTTGGGATTGTAAGAAAGAAAACAAAAAAACCAGTTTATCAATATGACCACCAGATCTACTTTCACGTGTTCAGTGTGCGACAAAGCCTATTGTGATAAGTATACCCTTAATCGTCACATTCGGACCATTCACGAGGGGAAAGACCAAATATATCCCTGTCAGTTATGTGATAAGGTGTATAATACAAACGATGGCCTACAAAAACACAAACGAATACGTCATCAGCCACGTATGAATACACCAAACAATACAATACCAGAGACGACAGCACCACGTGTATATTTACACCAGCCTCGTAGTTTAACGCAAGTACCAGACTACCACCCCTGTGACTCAATGTAACCCTTTCCCGCCATAATAGGAACATTCACAATGACTATCCCCGTCAGTTACGTGACAATCTATACAATTCGAACCTACAACGGTACTTACATCACCAGGGCTCACGAGAAAGGATGTCATCCTTTCTCGGATGTCTGGTGATGTAAGTACCGTTGTAGGTTCGAATTGTATAGATTGTCACGTAACTGACAGGGATAGTCATTGTGAATGTTCCTATTATGGCGGGTAAGGTTATCATTGAAGTCACAGTGGTGGTAGTCTGGTACTTGCGTTAAACTACGAGGCTGGTGTAAATATACACGTGGTGCTGTCGTCTCTGGTATTGTATTGTTTGGTGTATTCATACGTGGCTGATGACGTATTCGTTTGTGTTTTTGTAGGCCATCGTTTGTATTATACACCTTATCACATAACTGACAGGGATATATTTGGTCTTTCCCCTCGTGAATGGTCCGAATGTGACGATTAAGGGTATACTTATCACAATAGGCTTTGTCGCACACTGAACACGTGAAAGTAGATCTGGTGGTCATATTGATAAACTGGTTTTTTGTTTTCTTTCTTACAATCCCAAAAAAATGTTCTGGTGTATACAATGTTTCAATGTTTTATCAGAGGCCAACGACACGAATAAGGCTCACACCAAGTTTCACTGCTGTAGCCAAGTCACTACGTGAACAATATCTGGTTACTACACGAACACTGCTCACACCGGCCTGAAGCACCTCTGTAGATAACCAAGTCAGCCCGTGAACTGGTACTGAGCTCACAAGAGACGCCGTCTATTTTATACACTGGTTCTGCATACGACATAGCTGACGTGGCAGTTCGCCAAGCTATTCTCACGCCGCCCGCCTGCTTCCCTACACACCGATGACTCATACTTAATGACTTTTGCATATGGCGTTGATGACGTAGGGGCTTCTCGGACATCCGCGTTCTTTACCAAAAGGGGGTATGTGATATTCTTGTAGGGACACGTTTTGTTTATGTATTTGTTTATAGGTGAGTGTATCTGTAGTGGTTGTGGTACCAGTAGTAATGGTATGGGTGTGTTTTTGTGTGCTTGTAGGTCTGTATGTACAAGTGTGCTTGTGTCTTTGTGTGTTTTTGATTGTAGGTGTGTATTTGTGTGTATCAAGTGTGTACTTGGGTGTCTTTGTGCTTGACCACTACTTGACCACTAATTTACCACCCTTTAACCATCACCATGTCGCTACGACCAAGTTTCCCTAAAATTTATTCACTTGACCACTTGACCACTGCTTGACCACTGCTTGACCACTGGTTGACCACCCTTTAAGCATCACCATATCATTACAATCACTTTTCCCTAAAATTTCCCTAAAATTTTCCTTACTTGACCACTTGACCACTGCTTGACCACTGCTTGACCCCTAATTTACCACTCTTTAATCATCACCATATCATTACAACCACTTTTCCCTAAAATTTTCCTTACTTGACCACTTGACCACTGCTTGACCACTGCTTGATCCCTAATTTACCACTCTTTATTCATCACCATATCATTACAACCACTTTTCCCTAAAATTTCCTTACTTGACTACTTGACCATTACTTGACCATTGCTTGACCACTGGTTGACCAGTGTGTAACTGCGAACATAACACCTCTTATTACATTTATGACCACCCCTATAGCACTCCTACTTGATCACTAATACCCCTTACCACCATACCCATTATAATTTTATAAGATTTCCTTTGTAATGATGGTAGTGAATAAGCTACATACCACCCTTTACCTTCACTTAGACACTACTATCACACTGTTCAGATGATAGTAACCAACTACACCTCTTACTTCGTCAAGTATAACCACGACCCATCACACCCTTGTTTATACATCACTACACCACGCATACTAACACATTCATATACGTAACCACCATATATCCAACCCATGAGTAGAAACCACGACCCATCACACCCTTGTTTATACATCACTACACCATGCATAGTGAACACATTCATATACGTAACCACCATATATCCAACCCATGAGTAGAAACCACGACCCTGATTGTTTCATTGTTGAACCCATTCCCCCGCTAGTAATAATTACCATCGATTAATTCATAGGTGATTGTACTATTCGTTTCTATTCACCGTCTGATAATAATAACCACAGGCCTCTACAGGACAAGTCATCTAATAACTTACACCCTTCAACCCTTCATCCGTACTCACACATGAAGAAGCCACCCTTTAATTTCACTACTATCACCCCACACTTAACACAATTGGTACCGACCCGTCACACCCTTACCAGTTTATACATCACGCCACCACTCATACTATTTTCCCTACGTAACCAAAATAACTTTCCCTTCAACCATTCATACACTTTCCCACTAATTACTTTCACCCGCCAAAAATCACCCCCTTCCAGAGACAAATTCCCACCAAAAAAATCCAACCTTAATCACTTTTACAGATTTTCAGACCAGGCAGCGCCAAAAATTTCCCCCGTCCCCCACAAAAACTTCAAAATATTTCCTTCATAAACCCTATCAGCCGCCAGCCGCCCAAAATATACGTGTGTAGGTCGCATCCTCCACTACTCAAGATTTCGAAATATGTCAACATTTTGGACTTATTCTGTCAGACCACTGTCCTGCTTGGCGGTCAAGATTATGTTTCATGTAGCTGTGTATTGCCACTGCTATCATCGTTGACAAAGCATATGACTGTACATGATGATGATCCGGGCTACATAGCTAAATTTAAGGCAACATCTATTAATGTCTTCAGTGAACGTGTAGCTAAAATGACAAGTATTGAAATACTACAGTTTGCAGCAGCATTTGATCCACGCTACAAATACATGAAGTGTTTGTATAATGATGCAAAAGAACGAACTTGGTCACGTATTGAACAACAAATAGCAGTTGCTGTTCATGATGAGCAGATGGAGACTGCTGCAACGAATGATACTGACATTGGCAATGAAACTATATGTGAACCAAAAGAAAAGCTTATTAAGCTAATGTAGTCTGGCTCAGACACTGATGATCATGTCGACAGCTCTTCTGATGAATTGCTGAGTTATAAAATGGAGAAGAAAGTTGCTGAATCAGTTGACCCTCTACAATGGTGGAAACTTAATGAACATCGATATACAAAATTGGCATTCCTTGCCAAGACCATTCTGTGCATACCGGCAACCTCAGCTCTATGTGAACGATTGTTCAGCTCTGCTGGTTATATTGTTAATAAGACGCGCTCGTCACTTGAACCAAATACTGTCAACATACTCGTCTGTTTGCATATATGGTTATTAGATGACATATGAACAAGACAATCCAGTGTTATTTCGATTTTTGACAAATACGACTATAGTGAGTTATGTGACTGTAAACTGTTTGCTTTAATCAAATTAACTATTAATTAATCGTTAATGTTTCAAAAGTTAACTATTACATTTTAATTAATCGTTACCAGCCCTAATATATATATATATATATATATATATATATATATATATATATATATATATATATATATATATATATATATATATATATATATATATATATATATATATATATATATAAATAAGTTGTGATTTTCACTATTCTCAAACCAGAAGAATATGGATAATCACAACTTATATGTTAACATAGCAAAAGCAAAGATAATGCATACAGATAAAACAAATATGGAGAAAGAAATATATGTTATTGTGGAACAATTGGAGGTGGTGAAACATCTCGAATACCTTGGGTCAGTAATGACCAAAAATGGTGACACAATGAAGGAACTTAAAATATGAATATTTATTGCTCTTCAAAACCTTAAAAAAAAAAAATCTGAATCGCAGGCTGTAGAATCAATGAAAAAGGTAATAAAAAAAAAAATAGAAACCTCAAGCTACGGCTTGCAACCTGGAACGTAAGTACCATGTGTCCCGGATTTTCCACTGACCTGACGAATATTGACAATGCGAGAAAAATGGCTGTGATTGATGCCGAACTCAGTTGTCTTAACATTGATATTGTTGGCCTGCAGGAGACTTGCCTCGCTGAGGAAGGGTCACTCAGAGAAAACAATTACACTTTTTTTGGAAGCGTAGAGGGCTGGCAGAAAACAGGCAACATGGTATGGGCTTTGCAGTGAAGAATTCGCTACTGGGAATGACTGAAATTCCAGCTGGAGGTAATGAAAGACTATTATCCCTGCGCTTGACAACCTCTTATGGTTTTGCTACCATTATCACTGCATATGCACTGACACTCGCTTCCTCTGATGATGTGAAGAATTAGTTCTATGAGGAGTTATACTCTGTGATCAAGGCGGTTCCAAAATCCGACTACATTTATATGCTCGGTGATTTCAATGCTCGTGTGGACAAGGACTCGAGTTCATGGCCAGTGTGCCTCGGAAAATACAACATCGGTCGCATGAATGAAAATGGGCACTGGCTGCTGGAGCATTGCACCAGAAATGACCTATGTATTACAAACTGATGTTTTAAAACAAAAGAGCTGCATAAGGTCACATGGAAACATCCAAGATCCGGGCATTGGCATCAGCTGGATTTCATCATCACACGGAGACAACATCTGAACCATACATCATTAACTCCAAGTTACCACAGTGCTGACTGTGTACGGATCATTCTTTGGTTGTTGCAAGGGTTAGACTGAGACCAAAGAGAATCTACACAGCTAAACACAAATCTAGCTCCAGGATTAATATTATTAACACCCACGATCCTGATAAGTGCTTGAGGTTCCAACAGCAACTTTAAGACGCTTTCACTGATACATCAGAAAATTGTACAGCAAGTGAAAAGTGGGGTAAACTTAAGGGAACTATTTATAAAACAGCGGTAGGGGTTTACGGCACTGTGGATCATAAGAGGCAGGACTGGTTTGCGGCAAACATCCAGACACTGCAGCCCTTGATTGATAAAAAGAAGATAGCTCTCTTAAGAAACAAGGAAAGACCAACGCGTAACACTCTCAGTGAGCTGAAGCAAGCTAGGAAGGATGTGCAAAAGGCTGCCAGGCAGTGTGCAAATGACTATTGGATCAAGTTATGTGAATCCATTCAAAATGCAAGTGATAAGGGCAACATCAGAAGCATGTATGAAGGATAAAGAAAGCCTGAGGTCTAATGATCAAACGAAGTGCACCACTGAAAACCTTGACTGGAGAAATCATCACTGATAAGAAACAGCAGATGGATAGATGGGTAGAGCACTATTTGGAGCTTTACTCAAGTGAGACCAAACTAGCGGATGATGCCCTCAACGCCATAGAGGCCCTGTCAACTCTTGACCACCTGGACTCACTTCCCACCGTAACAGAAGTTAAGTGTGCTATAAATGAACTTGCATCTGGCAAGGCTCCATGTAAGGATGGAATTCCAATAGAGGTTATCAGGAGTGGGCAAGACACACTTACTCAACAGATCAACCAGCTAATAGAGCTATGCTGGCGAGAAGGACAAGTCCCACAGGATTTCAAAGACTCAAGCATCATAACACTGTACAAGAACAAGGGGGATCGGAGCGACTGTAACAACTATAGGGGTATCTCACTTCTGTGTATCATTGGGAAAGTATTTGCCAGAATTGTTCTGCGCAGACTTCAAGTCCTAGAAGATCAAGGTTACCCCGAATCACAGTGTGGCTTCTGATAGAAGCGGTCTACCACTGATATGATATTCTCATTGCGACAAATGCAAGAAAATGCCATGAACAGAATCTCAGCCACTGTTTATTGCCTTCATCGACATCACAAAGGCATTTGATTTGGTCAGTCGTGAGGGTCTGTTCAAGGCACTAAAGAAGATAGGCTTCCCACCAGCTCTTCTGTCCATTGTGGAATCGTTCTACACAGGCATGAAGGGTATAATCAAGATTGATGGTGCAACTTCAGAAGAGTTTGAAACCAAGAGTGAAGTTAAGCAAGGTTGTGTACTAGCTCCCACCCTCTTTGGAATATACTTCTCACTTCTACTGAAATATGCCTTTCGTGATCAGGATGATGGTATATACATTAACTCACGCTCAAGGGAAATTGGTGGGGCCTCGGGATAAA
>JACEFZ010009875.1:0-14107 GCA_014155875.1 Cepaea nemoralis
TGGTTAAATTCGATACCCCGGGAAATTTTTTTGTGGTCTTTGTCAGGCTTCGGCAAGGGAATAAGATAGCTGTGTAACCATTCCTCCTTGATGCTAGCACTCCCTATACTGTTGTTGTACATGGTCTGCTAGTTTCTCTAGCTCATTGTCGGTACACCTATTTATGTCGTCGTATCTTATGCCATCAGGACCTGGAGCACTGTTTTTTTGATCGTCACTGTGTCTTCATCCGAAGTGTTCTGGGCCTTGCATCTGTCTGAGGTGACCTCCTTGGCCAGATTTCGGCCTCCCATGTCTGTCTGGTTGCTCTGCTCAAGGTAGCGTTCAAAGAGGGCTTTGCCCTTGTCCTCGTCAGTCTTCTGCCAGGTGAGGTCAGCACCTTGGAAGTCAGAAATGCTCTTATTCTTGACTACACCACTCATGCTTTTATGTAGTCGCCAGAACACTTTCAGTGACTTGTCTGTGCTTACTCTTTGACACACCTCTGCCCATTTTTCGCTTTTAACCACCTTGACCAGTTTTTTGAAATAGCTTACTTTTGTGTGCATCTCTCTTTCTAAGTACAAGCAGGGACTAGGATGACCAGCTCTGTTCTTCTTGGCATTTTGCCATCTCCTTACAGCACTACGCTTATCCACCCAAGCCTTCTCCACCTCGAAACTCCACCACGGTGGCTGCTCCCAGCTTTTTTTCCTGCCCTGAAACGTTCTGCGCTTGTCACGTCTTATTTTACTCACCACTGTAATAGTAACATTGGGTCGTGAGTACAAAGAATGGGCATCGGGCCGCACAGAATTTGAGTTGCAACAACTGATCCAGGGCAACACACATCAAGGCGACATAATGATCTACACCAATGGGTCCGTGTTGAGAAATAAACGTAGTGGCTGGGATTTCATTGCGAAGGCTAATGGGTAATGTTTAATAACGGAATCTGGCATATGAGGCTACAACATCCAGCATGAGATTGGAGATGGTTGGACGAGACCACTGCACCACATATTATATTCATTACAGACTCGTGCTTTGTAAGGTGGATAAAGGGTTGTTTCATGTAGAATGGTTTGCCTCGCTTCAAGGGTTACAGATTTTGAGAATTGCGTGGATCTTCTGCCCTGGTCATGCGGAAGTGTGGGCGAATGAATAAGTGACCGGTTGGCAGGAAATGCACCTTCGGTAGTAGATTACCTATGGACAAGGGAGGGGTGCTCGCCATGTGCTCGAAATGCACCTTCAGTAGTAGATTACCTATGGACAAGGGAGGGGTGCTCGCGCGCCTGTGGGACAGGTGGAGAAAGCGGTGGAACAGACTGAACACCCGTATGTGGAGAGAATGATATTGCAGGGGGTCGGCAGGAGATCTGAACGAATCTCAAAACTGAGAGGGAAGACCAAGAGAAACTTTCAATCTGCTGGCAGTTGGAACGATTGGCAATATGACTCTTCGCTGGCTGTTGAATAGGGGCGGAGAGTGTGTAGGATTGTCCTGAGTGCAGTGAAGTCGTTACTTAGCTCAACTCAACTCAACTGGCAATCCGTCAGGTTTAAGTTGAGCTAAGTGACTGTTGTGTTATATTTTATGTGATTGTATCAGTGTTTGTTTATTGTATACATGCTGACAATGACTCTAGCCACAACGTCCATACAAGTTATAACACTATAATAATTATGATACATGTGTCGGTTCATGTGTTGGCTATAATGACATGGAATAAAGACTTCACAATTTAGTTTTCAATATTTCCTTCAGTCATGGAAGATGTACGATTAGCCAATTGTTTCCGTTTTAATAAACTCTGCGTAGATATATACAACAAAGTCTAGAATGAGATTTGCTGCTGTAGAGCTGAAACTGGAGTCCGAATCATCATCATCATCATCATCTTCCACTTTTGCCGACGTGAGGAGGCTTAGTTGGGGTCCAAGCGCCCGATAGGTGGAACTGGATAGTGTCGTTTCTTGTGATTGTAGAATACAGTCAATCCGTTTGCTTCTTGAGCGTCCTCTTGCTCTCATAGCATTGGAGTCCGAATAACAAAACAATATATGACTAGGGAGTTCCGCGAATTGAAAACCACAAACAGATGCAGGCGATCGTGTTCATACTGACACAAGTATGCCATCTATGCTTGATCTTAATAATAGAATGTATATTCTTTGAACACGACCAGTTAAATGAGTAATTACATGATACTATAATTTTGGTTGGGAAGGGGGTAGGGGTAGGGAGTTTAAATTGTAAACCTAAGTCTAATCTACTGTCGCCATGATCGTCAAATTGTTTTCTAACTGGCACTTTTCGAGCTGCTGGCTAGAGCAGTCTATCCTCGTTTGCTCCAGTTCACTTGTCAACATGTACTGAGCTCAGCGAGCACGCACTTTTCTCGCGTTCAATGTGTTGTGTAAAATTATATTAAATTTTTTTTCACTCAGTTTTACTGCTATCTCCACAAGTGACTTTTTTGTCTGCCCTGGTCAGCGATTTTCTCCATTCCTTCTTCACTTCTTACATCGTAGATCAGCAACATTGTAGCGGCTGCACTTATTTTGTCTCCACGATTTTTTTTCCTTCCTGAAGCATACATAGGACAGTAATCCCTGTATTTGTATGCGTTTTATACCTGCATCCGGAATTTTAGTCCTGACCTCGGACTTCCCCATTGTTCTAGGATATCGGTGGAGCAGCAGGTGCAATTAATATGATATTTTACTCATAGCAGGAGAATCCGTTGTAGAAACAGATGCATACTCTAGCTAGACGTTCAGTGCAAATGTGAAAAGCGTGGATTTGCTTTCATAGGAAGTTCAGAAAGTATCATCCCTCGAAGTCGCGCATGCGTACAGGACTTAGTAACCTTTACGTTGCGATTGTAAACAACCCGCTGGGAATATTTGAATTTCTTGAGTTTACAACTGACAAGAGATGGCTGAAGTTACCGAAGAGAAAAAGGCCGACGTAGATTCGAAACGTGTTCATACGTATCCCTTAATTAGGGTATGTATCTTAAAATATTACACAGTAGCACCTTTGTTCTTTTTTTCTTTGTACATCTTCAATCTTCAGAAGTGTCAACCACCGGTCAGCCTGAAAATTCTTTATCATAAATTAAATAAATAATAAAAAGCAGCAGTTGACTTGAGACTTGAGCCCGTTGTCGTCTTCAAAAACTCGAGTTTGCCTTCAGATATAGCGTATATAGATCAGAATAACCTTCTCGGTTCTATATCTGATGGACACTCCTGCAGCAAATGTTTTTAGCCGTCAGTCTAGCAAGTCCACAACTACAATCTACATTATTATTTTACATTTATAATTCACCACGACACTTGGGAGACTGCTGCCAGAGACCGAAATTCACGGCGTACATCATTACGCAAGGGTGTATAGTTACTTGTGAAGCAAACAGGACTACAAGAGCTGTGAAAAAAACTGGACAGAAAAACCACTGCAGGAGATCCTCCTCCAGAAACGTCTAGCATTCTTTGCCCACATTGTCAAAGAACATTTCGAGCCAAAATTTAAATAGGCCTTACCGGTCATCTTAGAACTCACTGCTCCATACTTTCAACCCCACTGGATGAAATTGATGGTCATCATCATTCTTGATAGACAAACACCACATTTACAAGTTAAAATATCTCCAATCTTTAGATTTGTAAATACATGGTATCTCAGCGTGTTGTTGTGTCATCTGAATTCTGTAATCTGTTCTGTTTGGCTGAGTTGGTAGTAAGCATCTTTTTGGTAGCCAGGGTGTTCAGATTCTTACTTGGTTATATAAGCGGTTTTTATAAACCTCCTGACCTTTCATAGGTTATTTCTGTATCGGCTGATGGAGTTTCCCAACATTTTACCAGTCAGCCAGCCTCTTCATTTCCATGGATGTTGCAATGTGCCGGGATTAATTGTATTACAACCCTTTTGGATTTCTAACATAATCACGGAGTTATGCTCTTGGTTCTGATAACTCTACATTGTTTCTTCTCTTTAGTTTTGAGACTAATGATGTCGCATCTGTGAAGATAACTATGTATTTTGTCTTTATTATTCTGCAGCAGCATTTCTTCTGCAGTTTTCAGTGCCTCTATCTCTTCTCTGAAGTTGAGAATTTTCAGTTGCCACTGACTGTTTTTTTTCTCCTTAGCTTTATTGTTTGGTTTCAGGAGAATCCATCCAGTCCACCTCCATTGTCTATTAATTGCATTACTGAACCATATGTATATGCATAAGTCCATATGCTGCTTGCATAATGATCTTATATGAAGCTTATGACTTTGTTTCTTATTTCATTCCAAGTCCCTGCTTTCAATCCTCAATAACAGCAGAGTAATATTTTTCCCCAATCTAATAATAACTGAGATACAGAGAGTGCCATTGTCTGACATTTGCCATTAGGTTACATAAAACATGGATCTGACATCACATCCCCAGTATGTCTTAAAATGAGACAACATGCCTGCAAAGGAATGTCTATAGGTAGGATGTATGGGGATTATACACACTTGTGAATTCTTGGCCCATGCTTAACTTCTTGCACTGTGCTGAGATTTACATTGTGTTATCTATGGTAGGAGACTAAAGCCTTTATGGAGGGAATCCATGTGCAGTGTAAGTGGTCTTTAGACATAAACCAAACCAGCCACTTGCTAACACTAAATGTGAACACTTCATATGAACACTAAATGTGAACATTTCATGTGAACACTTCATTGAACACTAGATGTGAACACTACATATTAACAATACATGTGTACAGTAAATGTGAATACTTCATGTGAACACTAAATATTAAGACTACATATGAACACTAAATGTGCTTACTTTTATTGATTTTGACGTTATATTGTGCAAATTATTGTTAGAAGTTGTAATCTAGAACCATCTAAATTTGTCACTGATAATATTTTATGCATAATAAGCAGACAAACAAATACACACACACTCGCACACAAACTCCATAGCAGGGACCTGCTGGGAGTATGTGAAATATCAGGACTATAACATTTTGTAAGCCTGAGTGTACAGAGGAACAGTCCTGAGTGTACAGAGGAACAGTCCTGAGTGTACAGTGGAACAGTCCTGAGTGTACAGAGCAACAGTCCTGAGTGTACAGAGCAACAGTCCTGAGTGTACAAAGAACCAGTCCTGAGTGTACAAAGGATCAGGTGGCCAGTCTTTCCCTCCTGTAGTAGGCAGCGAATGCAGACGTTGAACTGCCGACCACCCTCATGCCACTGTCAGTGCAGTGTCCTAGCTATTACACCAACGCACATAATAATAAGCAGACACATTAAGAAATATCTAGATGCGATGCGTGCAAATGTGGTTTGTTAAGTGCAAAGAATACCAAGAAAAGGAGAAAAAATGCAAATAAGATAGTCCTTCAAGAAACAAATGAAAATCATAAACTGATTAGAAAAAAATTAGACAAAGGCAACCAACATTTTTGGGCACGTTATGAGGAGACATAGACAGTCAACATTTTTGGGCACGTTATGAGGAGACATAGACAGCCAACATTTTTGGGCACGTTATGAAGAGACATAGACAGCCAACATTTTTTAGCACATTAGAGGAGAAATAAACTTCAAAACTTTGTGACAGATGGCAAACTTGATGGTAAAAAGCAAGGGAAAGAACGAGATTTTGACATAGATGGCTTATCCACATGGCATAATCCAGACAAGAACAAAAACCTGGTCAAAGACATGATGATGAGATGAGATAGCGAAACATGACTGTCCATACTTATCATACTTATCAGCATGGCACATGATGCTGATAACTTTTGGTTTCATCTGACGGAATGTGAGTTGAATTGAGTTAAGAACTAACATCACTGCACTCAGGACATTCCCATATGTGCTCCGTCCCCTCGTTTAACAGCCAGCGAAGAGTCACACTACTAATCGTTCCCACCGCTGATTGAAAGTTATCTTGGTCTTCCCTCTCGGTTTTGAGATTCTACCAGAACTACCAATCCCCCGCAATCTCATCCTTTCCACATACGGGTTCTCAATCTGTTCCTCCACCTTCTCACAGGCACGTGACCACCTCTCTCTTGTCTATAGGTAATCGACCACCAAGAGATGCATTCCCTGCCAGCCTATCAGCCTGTTCATTCCCCCCACACTCCCACATGGCCAGGGCAAAGAATCCATACAATTCTGACAGAAGAATAGATGCCAAGGTGAAACACAGATGCAATGAGACAAGCTAAGTTTTTGGCCACGAACATTACTAAATAAACAATGTTAATAGATTTTTAGTTTTAAAAAGCAGTATTTGACATCATCTTTCAACCAACATTATGCTATTTGTGCCAGACAGTGAAATATAAAAATAAGCATTGTAATAACAGATATTAAATGCAATTGAAGAATACTTAATGTAACAAGAAGTGATAAGATTAGAAACAATGACATCATGAAGCAACTCGGTACAATGTTAAGAATGATGCTATCAAAAGACAGTGATTTAGATGGATTGGCCAAGTAAACAATTTCCCTCATCATTGCAAAGTTTAGATATGTAAACTACAGAGTGATGCAACATACTATGGGCTCTTTGATGTTTATTTCTATACCTATGTATGTCCTTCCATTTATATAACCTGGCTGTTAACTATTTATTTCTATGCCTATGTATGTCCTTCCATTTATGTAACCTGGCTGTTAACTATTTATTTCAAGTATCTTATTGTGGTGAAGGGATTGTGAATGCAATTCACAATCCTGCATACCGCATTTGAAACACAGCAGCAGGTGATTTGGTAAACTTGCCAAGAAATAACAAAAACCACAAAATGCTGAGTTTGACTGCAATGTCCTGTAAGGGATATGCAACTAATTTGATATTATTGATCCAGGTGTTAATGTTTACTGATATAAAGCATGAATAACATTGCATTGATAAAGACATACTCAGAAATAGAAGTGAGCTGTTGTGCAACTTGCAAAGTCATAAAGTCTTATTTTGAGTGCATATTTTTTAATTGGCTACCCTTGTAAATTTACTTTACAGCACTCAGATATGATTGATGAAATGAAGAATGAAGCTATGGAATTGTGTGTGACGGCCTGTGAAAAGTTTGCTGCGAATAATGAGGTAATGTTAATTTTTTTGACACGTCGCAACCTTTTTATAGCTAGCTTTATGGTTTTTACAAATGTACATTACTAATTGTGAAAACTTTCAGAACTATAAATGTTTCCTCTGATAAAAATTATTGTGATTCACGAGGTTATGACATATGATTAACAATAGACATACAAGTTTTTTTTCACATTCCATGCCAGCTGGTATAGTACTGACCTGCTTGTAGGTTTTCGTTATGTCTTCTAACTTTTATTCCATTAACTGTTGCAGTTGTGAAAGATGTTAATTCTGCTTTCTTGTGTACTCTTATTGCTTTTCAGGACATGTTCAACTCTCTTTTTTAGCTATTCATCATGTTAATATTCATCACATATTAATATTCTTAAAATAAAGTTTACATTTTTCACATCATGTAACAATTTTCAACAAAACTGTCTTTCCCACATTATATATACTGACACAGAGGTTCATGATTTTTGATGACCTCACACACACCGTAACATAGTTGACTTTACATAACTGCTGATGGAACAAAGATCAGAATGGTTGTAGAATACAGTACAGTAACAATATTCTTTTTTTTTTAAATGCCACTGGAGGTGATTTAACCTGTGTCAGTTATTCTCTAAGATATTACACAGCATGAATGGCAACATTTTAAAAAACAAGAATTTAGATACAACTGAATAAAGATATAGGGTGTTACTCAGAAAATCAGACGGACAAGATTTATTGAGCAGAATTTTGGTAGAAATCCAGATCTCTGGGTGCTTGATTGGATGGATGATTAGCCTTCGCAAACAAGGGCAAACAATAGGAGATCCCATGTGCGTTAAACATCCCTCAAAAGTTGCAGAGGTAGCAAGCAGGTCATACAAATGGCTGCCCTCGCTACATTTAAGAATGAGGAACAGAATATTAACTGATTCAGTGCCAAACAAGAAGAAGGTTCAGACCAGACTTGGTAGACGTCAAGGGAACAAGTATCGTAATATAAATCTCCGTTCACTGAGCATTGACATTGAGGAAGATATCACAAAACAAACAGATAACAAGGTGACCCTAGTATGGCTATATATCGTCCTTCTGCCCAAATTGGAGGTCATATATGATGATATATTATCCTTTGGCACAGAATCAGTTAAGAATCATCATGTGCCCTGCCAAACAGATTAGCCGTTGTGGTATTTCCACAGATCTTGGTCCTCGGTGTTCTGGATCAATTCTATTTATGATATTCTTCCTTGCTATCATGTTAAACCATCCAGCATCATTTCTCTTGGCCTGCCTCTGCTGATCTTTGCAATCATCATGATGTGTTCCATTGCCCCTCTTCACATTACATGACCAAAAAACATTGTCTCTTTCTCAAGGTAGTACATAATGTTCAGCTTTCAATACCCTTTTCCAAATCCTCACTGTTAGTCTGGCAGTCCAAAGTATTTGCAACATTTATCTCAGATATTGTAACTCTGTTACTTCCAATCTCTTCCTTATTTGTTTATTTACATTCCAAGGTTCACTGCCACACAGAAGATAATATTCTAAATAACATTCCAACTCTCTTTCTGACATTTATTGAGAGTGACTTATTACATCGGATATGCAGGGATGCAGTTAGAGAGAAGTTATCTGGCACCACGAAGAATATGCAGTATGAAGACATCATACGGGTGGAAGATGTTAAACACATTTTGAAAAAGGCAAAAGACACGGCACCAGGGCCCGATGGGGTCAGGTATGGCCACATGAAGGGTTTGAGCTATGCAGACCTGGAGGAGATGACCGACTGCTTTAACCAGAGCATTAGAACAGCATCAGTACTGCAGGATTGGGTGCACAGCTATCTCATCCCTCTCCCAAAACTATTCAAGGATCATTCAAAGCTTAGCAGCTATTGAATCATCACTCTTCAAAATACATTTGGGAAGGTTCTAGAGAAGATAGTCGCTGTCAAGCTGCAAGAGTTTTTGGAAAGGGGAAAGCTTCTTCCAAGAGACCTGGGGAGCTACAGGCCAGGAAAAGATACCTGGTCAAATGCAGCCACTTTTGCCTTTGGCGTTTATGAGGGGTTCCAGAGTAGACAGGAAATTATGGCGGCAGCGCTTGATCTCGAGGATGCGTACAATAGAGTTCGATATGATATTTTGATGACCACACTGATGGAGAAGGGGGTCAATCCCTGGTTGGTGAACTGGATAGCAGCCGTCCTGCATTCTCGTCGGGTTGCTCTCCATCTGGGTGCATGGACCTCAGAGCCACATATTTTAACCCCGGGACTGCCACATGGATCTGCAGTCTCACCGGTGCTTTTTAACATCTATACAAGCAAGATTGCAAACCTAGAAGCACCACGGGTTGGAAGAATATTGACATTTGCAGATGATAGTCTTGTATATAGGCAGGGGAGAGATAGGGAGCAAACAGCCCAGGAGTTACAGGCGACAGTAGATAAAGTGATTGATTGGTGCACAGAAATGAGTGCTGTCATCCACCCGGAAAAGGCGGCTGTTTTGTGGTGCTCTCTGGACAACAGGATTGTGAGAGCTGATGTCCCAAGCCTCACGATAGATGGTAGAAATGTCAGCAGAGAGAACAAACTGAAGTATCTGCGGATCACATTTAACAGGAGCCTATCCTTCAAGGACCATGTGGAGACGGTTGTGACAAGATCTCAAAAGAGACTCAGTGCACTTAAAACTATGGCTGCAATGGACACAGAGCAGAGAATGCTTTTCAGACTATACCAGCACTTGATCCTCTCAGTAATTGATTATGGATTAGGTCTGCTCACTGTCTCAGAGAGTCAGCTGGTGAAGTTAGAGCGCATATAGAACAAAGCTATGCGGGCCATTCTGGGATGCACT
The DNA here is from genome assembly GCA_014155875.1 of Cepaea nemoralis. NCBI lineage: Eukaryota > Metazoa > Mollusca > Gastropoda > Stylommatophora > Helicidae > Cepaea > Cepaea nemoralis. The sequence goes on from JACEFZ010009875.1 coordinate 9,967, forward strand.
AGAGACATCCCAGTAGTGTGTATGCGTTACATCCTTGGTCTGCCGACTGTTGCTGGTAGGCTCAAGGTGATGCAGGCGAAGGCATACCTCAGAGTAGCTGCAGACCCAGACCACCCACTGCATGAGGCGCTGGACGCAGTTAAGGGTCAGCGACTGATGAGAGGGAAATCATGGATGGCTCCGGCGGAGGATCAGACATGTGTGCCCCTTGGAGAACATTAGGTTTATAGAGGAGTGGGTCAGAGTGCCAGCGGAGCAGTCAGACTTGTGCAGAGTTATAATCACATTAAGCCGGGAGTGGCCAGCAGGGGCCATGGAAGTGGAAATCCAGCAACTAATTCAGGACAATGCTCACCCGGGTGATGTGATTATCTACAGATGGTTCGGTGTCAAGAGGTGAGAGAAGTGGCTGGGGATTCATAGCCAAAGCTAATGGTTGACGTTTGGTGCAGGAGAGCCTGGCATATGATACCACAACATCCAGCTTAAGAATGGAGGTGGAGGCAGTCACTGCGGCTCTCCGCTGGATGGAGAATACGACACACACACACACACATCATGATTGTAACTGACTCAGAAAGCATGCTGACGAGGGTGAGGACGGGCAGGCTTTGTGCGGAGTGGCTTCGGAGGTCACGGGTGACAAGCATCGCCTGGATCTTTTCTCTGGGGCATGCCGGTGTGCTGGGAAATGAACAGGCGGACAGATTGGCTGGCTCTGCAGAACTTGGTGGAGTATTGATACATGACAAGGCAGACGTGGTTGCGGCCTTGTGGGAGCACGTGTACACCTCGGATGAGCAAATGGATTACCATGGTCTGGCAAGAAGACAGCAAGGAGTGACGAGGGGATCTGGCCGACGCTCAACGCTCAGAGGAAAGGCGAGACGGACATATAATCAGATTGCTACTGGTACTATTGGTATTGGAACTCTTCGCTGGCTGCTGAGGATGGGGACGGAGCGCTTATGGGAATGCCCCGAATGCTGTGATGTCGATTCCTAAATCAATCAATCAATCAATCACATCGGATAGACTTTTCATCTTCTGAAATATCTAGGGTGTGCTTTTAATTATGAAGAAAAATCCTTGCTTCAAAAATGTCACACTGTTGCATTTGCATGTATTAGCTACATAGTGAAATATTGCAGGTTCTGTGTTAATGGAAATAATGCAACAAACATTCATTTCAGGAGGAGAAGAAGCTGTTCAGTGAGATACAATAATCACAGAAACCCCTAGCAATAGACACTCAGTAGTAATTGAAATAAGTCTTGTTGAAATTAGGTGTTTTTGGCTGTGTGGTCTCGAGGTATGGTGTCCTCCTCGAGTGCTGGAGGTCCCGGGTTCAAGCCCCGGTGAGGACCGGGATTTTTTCACGTGGACTTCTAGTAATAAAATTTCCCCTGGTATCTGGGTAGTGAGATCAGACGCCTGTGTATATTGTTGCGCACGTAAAAAATCCCTTGGCAGTTGGAAATCGAAAAATAGTAGACTAACGGCGCTGCCCGGGCAAAATTTCGAGTTAAAAATCTACCCAAAGTATTTTCAGGATCCTCGCCGGTGCTACGGAGTTCGTGCACCGAGATGAGTTTCTCCAGACTCAGGTTTGAGTTAGGAGGAGAACGGAGCACTTATGAGTTACACCTGTGCGCCGTGATGTTGATCCATTGACTAAACTAAACTAACTAAACTAGGTGTTTTTGCACATGAGTGGGACATTGAATCAAGTAAAAGTATTCACCAGCATGTTCCAGAGTTGATTCAAAATCAATGTTGCAATGCCAAAATAACTGTTTAATTCACTATTTCTTCTTCTTCGTTCCTCCTTTGAGGGGAGTGAGTCATGCCTAGTTATGCACCTCAGAGGTCAGTGTCAGAGGTCAGAGTGTCAGATTTCAGCATGTGTTTGTGTAAGATTTGCTTCCTGTGGACAGATTCCATCCAAGGTCATGGGCTATATCTACTAATGGGTAGGTTTTCCTTCCCAACAGTTTTGCCAGGACAGCAGTCTTGCAGCCTACTCTTTGTGAATTCTTACTGCCCTGAGATTTTTAACTTTCACCTCCTGTTTTCCGGCCTTGTCTGACGTGCTATAATTAGATGACCAATGGTTTTATAAAAAAATTAATACCCCTATCCTGATAACCTCTGGCCTTGCAGCAGACAAGATAACCTCTTGGACAAGCTAACCTCTTGGCCAAGATTTCCCTAAACTCACCTTGAAAAAGCTCTTGCATATTTCTGAATATCTTGGCTTACAACAATGGATTATACTGTGATTTATTACCACATTCACTTTTTTACTCTTTCTATCCTAATTAATGCCGGCTTCGTGGCTTAGAGGTTATGACTTTTCTCCGTAATCTCGTATACTCTCGTCGGTAACGTGATGACGGTGAGAATCAGCAATGGTTTGAATCGCATCTGTAACTTACGGGGTATGTGAGCCGGCTGCTCAGAAAGCAATGGCAAACTACTGAGCGTAATCTTGCCAAGAAATCAACAGACAGCTGAAAGATGCTGGTGTTGATAGCGATGTCCTGTAAAGGATATGCACACAAAAAAAATCCTAATTAATTGCTATTTTACAATAATAACACCCTGAGTAGTAAGAAGTTGCAGAGATAACTGTCTGTGCCTTATCCTGTACTTCTGATGTTGTCTTGGGTAGTTTGTAGTTCATTTTCACAAAAAGGTAAGACAGCTCAAAATTAACAGCACGTGGCAGTGAAACAACTTTTATTCTACCTGATCACAGTTCCTATGGATCTTCCTCCAATCGAAGGTTGGACACCCTATATTATAAATGTATCTGGGCTATATACACCCCTAACAGACCATTACAAAGACCAGTTTTGATCTATGTTAATTTGTTGTCACACGCAATCAGCTTGTGCTGTCTCCATTGTCATTTAATATGTCAGCATGATGAGCAGTCTACTTTCCACTCTTTCCAAATAGGAACACTGAGCTTTTTTAGATGCAATGTTATATGAAATGAACTTCAGATCATGATTTCCAAACAGGTTGAATAATAGTGATACTCTATGAGGAACCAAATACTGTATAGCCACTACTTTTCTCTCTGCTAATATACTCATATTATTTCTCATTCCTTCCTGGACGATTTAAACACAATATCCACACTCCTAGAAAGCCAAGGGTCAATACTCAAGTGTACACTTTTGCTTCTTGTCATTCTCTTTAAAGTGTACACATCTTCATGTTCACCATCTAGGCCAAATACCTGACCTCTTGCGTCAACAACTGAGTTCATATTAACCTATTATAATCCTGTCTCTAAGTTGACACTCAGTAGTTAACATAGGCCGTGATAGTGAGAAAGAGTTAAAGAACAAGGAATGAAATGTGTAAAGTAACAGCCAGGGCAATGTAGGTCAACGTACCAATTGTCTGGGATTGACATACAGACAGCACTGAAAGCATCTTGGAATTGATCAACAAACTGGGTGTTTTGCTTGATATAGAATGGGTTCATTTCAACCTATTCAGTATTTATTGCTTACTGTTAGAATTTCTTACAATAATGTTGAGACGGTGGCATGGAGGCATATCATCAGCAGAGTTGATCCAGAACACCAAAGACCGAGATCTGTGAAGAGCCATGAACGCCTACGCAAGCCGGCAGGGCACTTGATGATGATGAATATTGTATTGAAACATTAACTAATTTTAACACATTACATGTAAAGTGTTTTGAAGTTTTGTGTTTCAAAGGTCTTCACTTTCAACGCCAATTCTAGTTTTTCATTTTCTATCTTTCCCAATGCTAGAGTGCAGCCAAGATGATCAAAGAAGCAATGGATAAAAAGTTTGGTGCCTCCTGGCATGCTGTCATTGGTGAAGGCTATGGCTTCGAGATTACCCACGAAGTGAAAAACCTTCTGTACATGTTCTTTGGTGGAAACATGGCCATCATTTTGTGGAAGTGCTCATGATTTCTACGCACAGAGTTCAGGGTGGCAGGTGTTTTTAATCAAATTTGACAAAACTTTCAAATTTGGAACTACAATTTGTGATAAATGGGCATCGGCCGGTTCAGCATATGCAAATGTTCATTGTAAAAGCCTATTATAAAATGATTTACTTTGACTTTTAATAAATAATTTTTTTATTT
>JACEFZ010009876.1:5000-15899 GCA_014155875.1 Cepaea nemoralis
CTCATTCATTCACACACACACACACACACACACACACACACATATATATATATATACACACAGAGAGTGAAAGAAAGATGAGACGACACAATGCACTCATTCTCTCATTCTAACACCACTCTTCTTTTATTCGTTCACTTGAGTGCTGGAGTTAGGCTGTTAGCTTGACTGTGGTTCGTCAGACTGCTAGATGCCTGTGTTCGAATAAATCACAGCAGTATAAATGCTGGACCAGTCATGGATGTTAAACAGTTACACACAATCTGTCTTCACGCCACGGTCATATAAGATAAGAGGTAGAGCCTTTCATTCCTCCCTCTCACATTCGCGTGTGTTGACGATTCGCTGTGGATTGCAACTAAGGCGACACATAGCACACAGATCATAGTTTATCCTGTACTAAACCTGCTCTGAACGCAGTCAGAAAGCTAGTAGCTTAGAGGAATAGCAGTATGGGCTTAAGTGCCTCTTTTCACAGCTTACGACATAGTGTTGGTACAGCAACTCTTCTGGAAACGAAAGAAAGATGGAGTCAGATATCTACACCAGTGCTGGCAGAGAGTAGCCGTGTTGGGACCGGGAGAAAGTTGGCGGCTATCTTCGGATAGACGAATATATATATAATCATTTGTGCTGAAACTTACACACACACACTCTCATACATAAAGCTTTACCTGACTCATAAGTATATAAACTCAGCCATAATTTAGTCTCAAGTATTCCCACGAATCAGGCAGAGGGACATACAGATCAAATGGACTCTTACTGAAACCACATCTGGCCTCAATGACGGTCGATCTGCATGTGCCAAATGTTAGCGTCTCTGAACCCAAAACCTTTCGCGCCGACGCGATTCTTCCAGGTTACCCAATGAGTAGAGCAGGCTTCGACCACATGACCTGTCCATCACGGGGTGTCACAGCTATTATTAGAGCTGACACCACATTCCTTGCATTCCAATGCTTCCTAGTGCGAACGCGTTTGGATTCAAGTGTGTTTTGAAGTTGAGCTGTGCAGAAGTGAACAAGACGGAGTGCGCAATAATGCGACAGTAGTAGTAGTAGTAGTAGTGGTAGTAGTAGTAGTAGTAGTAGTAGTAGTAGTAGTAGTAGTAGTAGTAGTAGTGGTAGTAGTAGTAGTAGTAGTAGTAGTAGTAGTAGTAGTAGTAGTAGTAGTAGTAGTAGTAGTAGTAGTAGTAGTAGTAGTAGCAGCAGTAGCAGTAGCAGTAGCTGACGAAGAAGAAGAAGAAGAAGAAGAAGAAGAAGAAGAAGAAGAAGAAGAAGAAGAAGAAGAAGAAGAAGAAGAAGAAGAACAACAACAACAACAACAACAACAACGACAACGACAACGACAACAACAACAAAGACAACAACAACAACAAAGACAACAACAAAAACAACAACAACGACGACGACGACGACAAAATCAACAACAACCATGACAAGAAAGGTAAGAACAACAACAATATCAAAACTAGAACATGAGAGACACGAGGAAGAAAAAGAACCGACTGTGCTCAGAATTTTAATAACCTGTGTTGCTTGTCGAGGTCACTTACTTCAAAACCCCGGTGTTTCAGTTGATAATTAGTCTTCAAGACAATGGTAGACGTTCTGTTTGCCGGCACGATATAACTATACCCATAATGATCTGTCCAGTTGTTACAGAATCTGACTCCTGTCACACACAGATATTCATCGGCACACATCGGGTCTTTCTTCAATGACAAATTGCTGCGATAAATAAGAAACATAAATGTATATATTAACACTAAGTACACACTGTCACACATCTTATAACATTATTCATGCAGCTTAACTGTTTGCCAAAGTATGCCTTATGCACTATCGTGTACGTAACTGTGGAATAGCAACATTGCCATCAATCTTCTTCTTCTTCAGCGCTCCGACCCATTGAGGTTCTTTGCTGCAGATACAATCCGTCTCCATTCGTCTCTCTGGTTGACCTTCTCTTCCCAGTCGTTGATTCCAAGTGCTTGTAAGTCTGTATATATATTTTCTCACCACCGTCTTCTTGGTCTACCTCGGGGTCTACGGTCATTTATTTCCTGAGTGTAAGCGCGTTTTGTTTCCCTATTATCTTCCATTCTTTCTATATGCCCCAGCCATTGTAGTATATTAGCCTTCATGATACCAGTGATTAGAGGGGACTTAAACAGATCATAAATGTCTTTGTTACTTCTTCATTACCACTCTCCACTTTGTGTATCCATTATGGGTCCAAAGATGCGTCTTAAAACTTTGTTCTCAAAGGTTTGTAGCAAGGCTTCGTCTCCTTTCGTTGTACTCCAGGTTTCAGAGCAATACAGCACAACTGGTCTGATCAGTGTTTTGTATATTGTGATCTTGGTGTTACGAGATAGCGCCTTTGATTTTAGTAGATGTTGTAGTGCATATTATATCTTATTTCCAGAATTGATTCTAGTTTGTATATCTTCCCTTACGATGTTGGAGCAGTTGAAGATTGTACCCAGGTATTTCTATGTCTCCGTTCTTTTAATGGTCATATTATCTATTTGTATGTGGCCAGAGTTTTTGGCCATTCCGTCTCTTGAAATTACCATATATTCTGTCTTATCTTGGTTGATAACCAGCCCCATCTGTTGGGCTTTTTCCTTTAAGTGAGTTTAGTTAGTTAGTCGACAGATCATCCTCGTTGCACATCGAACCATTCAGTCCATAAGTGCTCGGATCCCCTCCTCAGCAAATCCCGCAGCGTGTAGCGGCTAACGACGCCAGTTCTGTTGTTGTTTATCAATCTTCTTTGGCTTCCTGCGTAGTGTTCTTGTTTGGCCACCCCTCTTTTAATTTGCTGCTCCCAAAGTCTGGCCATTGTTGTAGATTCACAGTCCCTTTAAGTGAGTGAATATTTCCAATGTCTTTTGTTTATTTTCCCCTATAATATCTATATAATCTGCATAACCAAGCAGCTTGGATGTTCCTCCAATATCACATTCCTCCTTTACCCTCCTTACAACTTTCTCTAGAGCCAGATTGAAAAGTAGCGGCGATAGTGCATCACCCTGTTTCAAGCCAGATGTTATTTGGAAAGGGTCTGATTTCCTGCCTTTATATGTTACTAAATTATAAGTATCTTCCATGCATAGTCTGGTCATGTTGACTAACTTCCTTGGTATTCCAAATTCCCGCATAGCATTCCATAGACTATTCCTAAGCCTTTTTAAAATCCACAAAAATGTTATGGAGATCTCTTTTATATTCCCAATTTTTCTCTGCTATTTGTCGTTAGATAAATCAATTTGTCATCATTATATCCAGTAAAGATAAATCCGTAAGATAAATCAAGTTGCCATCAATATATCCAGTAAATATGCTCGATATCTATGCATCTTCCAAGAAGTAGTTGGCGAAGAGAAAAAAAAATAGAAGAAGAAGAAGAAGAAGAAGAAGAAGAAGAAGAAGAAGAAGAAGAAGAAGAAGAAGAAGAAGAAGAAGAAGAAGAAGAAGAAGAAGAAGAAGAAGAAGAAGAAGAAGAAGAAGAAGAAGAAGAAGAAGAAGAAGAAGAAGGTAACAAGAACAGTTTCGAGAGGGAAAAGGACAGTCTATAACGTATTCATACTTTTCAATTAGAGAGGAAATAAGCTTCCATTAATCTCATTGTCTTGTTTCCAGTACCACGTTTTCTTCTGTGACTTGGTCGCAGTGATTCAACCACGGACCATGTCACCGGCAGCCTGAGACATCGTGTACGCCGTCAAACAGGATCCTCGCTTGACAGGGCGTTGTGTTTGGCTGGTACTGTAGTTGTCAATGTTGTTGCTGATTGTTAAACCTCTGTTATATTTAACTCCCCAGTCTCAGTCCTTGCGTCTATCGCAGCGAGATTATGCGGATTATGTTGTAAAGCTCAACTGAAGGTATTCAAGCTCCGAAACTAGCAGAGATGCAAGTGTGTAAGACTGGTACTCGGGTATCAATCACATCTGCCAAAATACACATACGAGTGTTGCCAGATCTTGTTTTAGCACAGCATTTACGGACCAGCTGGACTTAGGCTTTTGTTTGTGAGTGTTTTTTTTCTTGATTTAAACCTTGCTAGTTGAGGTTTTCTATACTGGGTGTGAGCATTGCATTGTCCACATACTGAACGCCAATGTCCAGAGGGTAAGTGAACAAAGCCTAGGGACTCTCAGAATCTTGTCTAAAATAAAATGCAATGAACACAGCCACATACAGACCAATAATATTAAGAATGAAGGCAGGGACAATAGTGTGACCGTCAAAGAAATTCCTTTTAAAAATACAGCAAATCCCTCGCTCTGAGTATTTTTGATTTATGCCACCAAGAGCCCAGCCATTTCTCTGTTAGTAATTTAAATGGTATCTAGAAATGTATCGCCTAGCAAATCTTGCCCATTGAAACTAGTCTCTCATTGTAAACTGTCGAAGAACGTCTCGGCTAGTCTAATTAAACTTTCTAAAAGTATCACAAGAAAATGAAAACACAAAGCATTATTCACCTTACCATTCAAACAACGCTCAAACATAACCACTCAGATAAAAGTGTCAACGCGTGAAGCAGGAAACGTGCAGCGATGGTTATGTATCTGTGGCTACTACAAATATCACGCGAATTATCAAAAGTATACTGTTCAAAAAAAGAAACGCAACATTTTATTATGTTTAAAAAAAAAAATGACACGCAACATTGTTGGTGTTACTTTATAAAAGATATTATTGATTCGGCTACAGCCAGCCTATCGAACTGTGTCCATCTGGTCATTAACTTCTCATGGTTACCTAAATTGTACTCATCTCATGATAATCCCGTGAAACTAACTGAATACAAAACTCACTGACCATATTATTGAATGTTTATCAAATAAAAGGATGGTACAAGTTGCCTTATCGGAAGTCGGCCGCGTGTTAGAAAATGGCACGTCGCAAGAAAAACTCCACTAGACAGTGTCAGCAACTCACTTGCGACATGCATATGAGACAGTATGGAAAATGGTTTTCACATACCGCCTAGGTTGACTGGAATAATTTTGAAACAGAGGGTTCACCGACCAGTATAAGTTCAAAAATAATCAGTGACCGGGCACTGACTCTGCTGCAGCCCGCTAACCGCCGGTTTACCTTTCGTTGTTAGTGAAATAAGAAATTCAGGAAATATGAAGCCAAACTTAGCATAGGAACTGTCAAATGGGCAAGAAATACAACAGATGGGGCTAGATATATGGGACGAACACGCCCCCATGACCCAAAAGTTGCAAAGGTGGTAAACATAGGTACCGTAGGCTGGCAGATTTACGGCTGTGGGAACACACATGCACTTACAGCGGACTATGAACTCGAAGACAGGGTGAAGGTAGTTAGATTAATAATAAGATGCAAATTAAGCAGAGTACGCGAGGTACTGATTGGGTAGTCTTTCACAAGGGAGAGAAACGTCACGTGATTCAAGAAATGCGCCAACTCAAGAAGTTATATATACTTTGGGATCCAGTGAGTAGGAGAAGAGTCGAACAGGAGAGAGGACAGTTGATAGTGGACTCCAGGAGTGGCGGGGGTCTGTGCCCTATAGAACTCGTCTGAATCACTGATAGGAGTGAGAGCGACTAAGGATCTGTGAACGGAACCTACCCAAGGCAGATAAGCCAAAGAAGGGACAGACATGCAGAGTCCAAGGGTCGATAAAGTGCAAGAAAGCCACTTGAGTTAAGAGGACCGCCAGCCAAGGAGACCGCTCGCGAGTTGCAGATGATGGCTAACGTCAAATAGGACAACCACTAGCCAGAGACACTGCAATCGGAACCACACAGGAGACTAAGGTCAAGCGGGATCACACAGGAGACTAATGTCAAATACGACTGGAAACCGTGTGGTGGGATCCACGGCAAACGAGAGGTTGAAGAGAGCAACGGGACGGCAGAAGTTGAATGTAAGTTGACGTAAGACTTAGACCTAATTTGTTTAATTGTATATTATAATAAGGTACCTTAGTTTAGAAACCTATAGCAAACTACCGTAGGTTAACTTGCTAAGAAATCACGACCCGGCAAAAGATCAGGACTGAATGCGACGTCCTGCATATGACCTATATTTAAATGGCCGAAATAGAGTGTTGGGAGTCATATTAATCGGTTAGATGGGCAGAGTGTGGATAAACTATATATGTGTATGTAAATTAAGTAATTAGACTAAAAGATTAATAAGAACTAGGCGAGTGCAACTGCATGTGAATACGAAAAGATGGCAGTACTGCAAGAATATAAACACGGCGACCAAAAACTAGCAGACGGGAAGCGACCACTGGGTCAACCGGACAATAAGGACAGGTGAGATCGGCGGAGAGACTTGAGCGGTGTGGAAAGGAATGCTGGTCTTTTGTTCGCTGGACATAGGTGAAAGGAGGTCGCGATTCTGCTGTTGTGTAGTTGTAGAACCATTTATAGTGTTTGTGTCTCTTCTGTCTGGTTTCCTAGATCGCTATCTTCCTTAGCTCTATTTATAATCTCCTAAGCTCTGCGCTCTTACGTAGCTCTTTGACAGACAGCCGACGTTCAAAATGAGCAGCGTGGAAGCCGCCAAGACTATCAAGATGATGCAGGAAGGCAACGTGTCTGCTTACTTCTTTGTTTGACTTCCGGTCGCCAGTATGGCGGTTAGGCGTTGAGCCGTTAAAGGCCTGAGGAGTGTTTATGCTTGTGGACACGGTTTGCAATCGCATTTTCCTCATGTTGGACTGGTAGTACATGGTTCCGTCGCTCTGCTACTGAGTGAGTGCGCGGGTGACACCGTGAGCTGTGAAATTCGCGTGGAATGCTTTTACATCTGTCCTGCACAGTGAACTGCATGTTCGGAACAATGGCTACCGGCGGTTGCTGAATTGACTGTTTTGCCCTTTCAGGTCACGAGTGCATTTTTCAGGAGACTCCTGGAAGTCGGCGCTGAAGCTCAGAGTTCGAGCTTTGTACGACATTTTCGGCGGGTCACCCTGCGGTAAAAACCTGTGAGAAAACCCGGGTCAATGAGGTCTTTCTGGTGAGTTCAGAGTCCATCGACGAGGAACTGTAGTATTCGTGGATGAATTTTGTGTTTACATTCTGACGGCGGCATTATGCACAGTGTACCTGTGCGGGCTTGTTGGATTGCCGAGACTCCTGTCTGTTCAACTTTTCACATTGGACAGTGGAGAGCATTTTGTGTGATATTCGCTGGCACGGGAATGAAGCATAATGGGGATGATTCGTTACCGTGAAGTTAGAACCTCGACTAACTAACTAACTAACGTGTCTGCTAGCCGCATAACCTGAGGAAACATTACATGAAGCTACCACTTCTACACCCTCTTCCTCCTCCTCCCTCTCCTCCTCCCCCTCCTCCTCCCCATCTTGCTCCCCATTCCTCTTCCTCCTCCTCTTTCTCCTCCTCCTCGTCCTCCTACTCCCCTTCTTCCTCCTGTCCTCCCTGCCCTCCCCTCCTCCTCTCTCTTCCTCCCCTCCTCCTCCCACCTCCTCCTCCCTCCTCATCCTCTTCATCCCCCTCCTCATCCCCCTCCTCCTCCTCCCCTCCTCCTCCCCTCATCCCCTTCCTCCTTCCCCTCCTCCTCCCGTCCTCCTCCTCCCCTCCTCCCCTTCCTCCTTCCCCTCCTCCTCCCCCTTCCCCCTCCCCCTCCTCCCCCTCCTCTTCCTCCTCCTCCCTCTCCCTCCTCCCCTACCCCTCCTCCTCCCCATCTTGCTCCCACTTCCTCTTCCTCCTCATCTTTCTCCTCCTCCTCTTCCTCCTACTCCCCTCCTTCTCCCCCTCCTCCTCCTGCCCTCCCTGCCCTCCACTCCTCCTCTTCCACTCAACCTCCTCTCACCTCCTCTCCTCCTCCTCCCACGTCCCTCCTCCCGCCTCCTCCTCTCCATCCTCATCCTCTTCATCCCTCTCCTCATCCCCTCCTCCCCTCCTCCTCTTCCTCCTTCCCTCCTCCTCCCCCTTCCCCCTCCCCTCCTCCCCCTCCTCTTCCTCCTCCCCTCCTCCTCCCTCCCCCCCTCTTCCTCCTCCCCCTCCTCCTCCTCCCTCCCCTCCTCCTCCCTCCCCCTTCTCCTCCCCCTCCTCCCTCCCCCTACTCCTCTCCCCCTCCTCCTCCTCCACTTCCTCCTCATCCTTCTCCTCCCCATCCTTCTCCCATTCCTCCTCCTCCCCCTCCTCCTCCCTTCTTCCTCCTCCTCCCCCTCCTCCTCCCCCTCCTCCTCATCCTTCCCCTCCTCTCCCTCCCCCTCCCCTTCCTCCTCCTCCCCTTCCTCCTCCCTATCTTTATCTCCCACTCTTCCCCCTCCTCCTCCCTCTCCTCTTCACCCTCCTCCCCCTCCTCTTCCTCCTTCATTTTCTTCTTCTGCTTCTGCTGTTGGGGGAAGATGTAAAGATCTTTCAAGTGCTTTTTGTAAGTTGGCTTTCGTGTATCTAAGGTTGTTAATGATACCACCACATCATATTTTACGTGAAAATTATACAACATAAAAAAAAAATAATCCTAGGATTAAGCGAAATTTTCTAACTGCAACCAATAAATTATTAGACAGACAGACAGACAGACAGACAGACAGACAGACAGACAGACAGACAGACAGACAGATAGACAGACAGGGAGGGAGGGAGGGAGGGAGAGAGCTAGGGAGGGAGAGAGGGAGGGATAGACGGAGGGAGAGACGAACAAACGGGTAGACAGACAGACAGACAGACAGACAGACAGACAGACAGACAGACAGACAGATAGATAGATAGATAGATGGATTCCCACCAGGACCTGGCGACGCCGGGCCGGGTCAGCTAGATGGTGTGTGTGTCTGTGTGTGTGTGTATATATATATATATATATATATATATATATATATATATATATATATATATATATATATATATATATATATATATATATATATATATAAAATGGTGCTCGTTTAGATATGATGGTATATGCGTAGATCCTAGGAGCTAAGCATTCTTGTTCTTCAATCTTTAGCTCCCAAACAGATCTCCGGGTCTCACAATTTTGTTTAATAAAAATCTGCAGAGAACGGGTGGGAAAGTTCCCCCATTCGTGGCGATAACCAGTCTAGCTGACCCATGGCTAAACGTCATGCACGTCGTCCTATTTTACAAATAGCATTTTAAGTGACGTACTTCGTAGTATGTATCATTATCATCATCAAGTGCCGTGCCGGCTGACGTAGGCGTTCATTGCTCTCCATAGATCTCGATCTTTGGTTTTCTGGATCAATTCTGCTTCTGATATTCCTCCATGCCACCGTCTCAATCCATCCAGCATCACTTCTCTTGGTCTACCTCTGCCTCTCTTCCCCTCGATCTTTCCAGTTGTTACGATGTTCTCCAATGCCTCTCTTCTCATCACATGACCGAAGAAAGCTGTTTGTCTCTGTCTTATTGTTGTATATAATGTTCTAGTTTCATTAGCAGTCGTCGTTAGTTACTCTGGCAGTCCAAGGAATTCGCAACATTCGTCTCAGGAACCACATCTCTGTTGCTTCTAATTTCTTCTTAATTTGTTCATTTACATTCCAAGATTCACTGCCATACAGCAAAACTGGTTCTACATAGCATTTCAGCACTCTCTTTCTTACATTCAGTGATAGTGACTTATTGCATAAGATACTCTTCATTTTCTGAAATGCGGCTTTTGCCTGCCCTATTCTGCTCCTAATCTCTGTTGTACATCTTCCATCTGATGTTATAAATGCCCCTAGGTATCTAAAATTATCAACTTGGTTAAGGATTTTCCCTTCTATTTCTATGTCACATTTTGGTGTCACCATTTTCTTTGATATTACCATTGTTACTGTTTTCTTGATATTCAAGGAGAGTCCTTTCCTTGCACTCTCTGTTACTACAACGTCTAATAATTGTTGTAGGTCTGTTGAATTATCCGCCACCAATACTGTGTCATCTGCATAGCGTATATTATTTATATTATAACCTCCAACTAGTATTCCTGGCATCTCTTTGATCTCTCTCATTATTACTTCGCTATACAGGGAGAAAAGATCTGGTGACAAGACACACCCTTGTCGTACTCCTAGCTTTATCTGTTCATAACTTACCTCTTTGTTTCCGATTTTAATTGCTGCTACTTGGTTCCAATAAACATTCTTTATTATTCTTAAATCTTTTCCATCAATGTTGATATCTTCCAACATTTTAATCAGTTCATCATGTTTTACTTTATCAAATGCCTTAGTATAATCTATGAAGCACAAATATATGTCTCTCTGTTTCTCTATTGACCTTTCTATTAGTGTCCGTAATGTATAGATTGCATTGTTTGTGCCCTTTCCTTCCACAAATCCATACTGTTCTTCACTAATTTCCATTTTTATTTTCTTTTTGGTTCTTCTCATTATGATTCTGAGTAGAAGCTTAGTGATATGGTTTATAAGGTTATATCTTTATGTATATCTTTATCGATATCTTTATCGATATGTATATCTTTATGAAAAATAATTGTACTGTTTTTCATCATTTCATACGACCATCATTTCACAGCATTATCTACATTTATATCTCGTAATATATACGAAGGGCATTGTTGTCTTTAACCACTTCAATATCATCACACTGTCAAATCAACAAATTATAGTTTCATCCGATGATAATTGATTGATGGTGACATTATGAACATCTATAAAGCAAACACACGCACAATGGTAACTTGTTTAACACAGTTTCCATCTTAGTATTTTCCAAATGTATGTAATCGAGTATGCTTATATGTTTGCTTACAGTACTTGGTGGAGACGTCGTTATATTAACTGGGAATGGGAGATTGTCAGGGAGGATACCTGTCTTGCCAAGTAATTCTTTAATATACGTAAAAATAGTGATCTAAAGTCGTTCTTCCGACTCTTTTGGG